>OZ023156.1:24662709-24907709 GCA_963678695.2 Diplodus puntazzo
TTGGGTGCGCCCTTGAACTACTCATGTGCAGAGCTGCAGGGACTGACAGTGAATCCACAAGTTGTCACAGTGTTTAACACGCTGCCCGCGGCACGCGCTGCTTAGCTGTCAGAGGAAATTGTCTTTTTTTTACGCATTTTTAATGTCATCACATCGTCTGCAGGGCTCGCCCCGACTCGTAGCGGGACACCCGTCACCTTGAAGAAATGCACCACGGTGGAGCGGAAAAACTCCAGACTGGTTGCGAAACACACTGTGAGGGATACGATCTCTCTATCTCTCTCTCTCTCTCCCCCCCCCCCCCCCCTCTTTCTCTCTCACACACACACACACACACTCTCTCTCTCTCTCTCTATGTCTCCATGACATCTCTACGGGGTGGAGGCAGAGGCTTTCAACTCCAGTGAATTGTAATATTGCTGATGCATCACATGTGTGTCACGGTGACGGTGGTTGATGGAAGCAACACAGTCCATTTCTCCATCACAGTGATTCATTTTCACCCTTATTCTTCTTTCAATAGCCAAATACGAAAATTCTCACCTTTACCAAGGAATGGCTATTGTAAAACAAAACAAAAGATAACATTAAAAAGAACTCGTGGATCAGACATGCGGTCATTTAACAGGATACAAAATGTTGCAACATAGATCTGCAACTCATGTCTGTTCTTATTACCTTCACCCAGCAGCATGACACATAACTGTTGCTCAAACTGGTTAGCACCTGGTGTTAAAGAATAGGCTAAATATGATCTCATTATTATTATTATTATTATTATTATTATTATTATTGGTTATTATCATAACAGATATAAAAGTTAGTCGTTTTAAATTCGTTCATAGCCTCTAAAGCCAGCAAGGTTGTGAAGTACTGTTAGTCAAAGTGATATTTCACATTTCTGCAAATTTGAAATTGTTCTTATCAATGGTTTATATCTGATCTACAAAGATTTAGCATATCATTTGTCAACCATTAAGGCAGCATTATGTAGAAATCAGCATTTTGTACGATTTGGCGCCCCCCAGAGTTCCTCAGTGCAACACCACTGTCCTAAATATAAACCCCAGTCTGTGACCGTTTCTCAGATGTTATGTAGGTCCTGACCACAAACAAAACTCATTACATAATGTCAACCGATCCTCTCACTGCAGTTACATAGTGCAGAGACAAGTGAAGGGGGGGCAGAGTGGCTGAGACAGAGACACCATTCACCCCGTTACAAGACACTGTACCATCAACATGATTCTGAAGCTGATATTTAAGGTTAAAAAAAAGTTACATAATGTTGCTTTAAAGGAACAGATCGACATTTTGGAGGAGTTCACTTTTCCACTCTCGTACCAAGAGTTAGATGAGAAGATCAATACTCCTCTCATGCTTTCACTGTAAATATGAAACCACAGACAGCTGCCAGTTAGCCTAGCTTAGCACGACGACTGGAATCAGGGGGAAGCAGCTAGCCTGCTTTCGTCTAAAGCTAAAAACAAAATGTTTGGAGCACCTCTAAAGTTCACTTGCTAAGCTGTTATTTAAACTTTGTATTTGTGTGTTTGTGTGTGTGTTTAATCGGAACACAGAGA
Organism: Diplodus puntazzo; assembly: GCA_963678695.2. NCBI lineage: Eukaryota > Metazoa > Chordata > Actinopteri > Spariformes > Sparidae > Diplodus > Diplodus puntazzo. The sequence continues at coordinate 24,664,293 of OZ023156.1, forward strand.
CGACAGGTGCGTTTACTCTTTGATTATTAGACTTTGGTATGAACTTTTTTTTTCCAGTTTTGGGGAATGTACACAAGCTAACTCACTGTAATATGACCCTGTCAGACAATCCTCTCTGTTCTGTTATTTTCCTGATTGCACTGCTTTCATTTAGCTTCTTTCCTTGTTTCATGTCTTTTCTTTGGGAGGGCTTCGTAGGCAGTAACAGATCAAGACAATATTGTTTTGATGTTTTCATTAAAGGTACACTATTTACTTAAGGAAAATATATTTTGATCAGAAGAGAAAGGTCTTCATTGACCGATCATTTCTATGCCTAAACAAATTAAATAAACAATTTTAGTTTGCATGACTGAATAGACTGAATAAACAAAGGACAACACAATTTCATACTTTTTTACTTTGTTTACATGTGGCGGACCCTGCCACCTTTCTAGCTTGTAACAATGTTCTGAGACCTTATTTTCCTCTGAGAACAGTTTGTTCATTCAGTTATGGAACCTCACTAATTACCTCACTAATATTGTAGATATTAAACATTCCAAGTTTGAATTTCTCCTCCAAAAGGACATAATGCCCCTTTAACAATGCAGGAAATGAGAAACTATAGTTTCCTTGAAGTAAAAGAAAAATGCCATGTCATATTCTCCTTTCTCTCCCCGAGAAGTGTATAAGAAATTAATGAGTTTATGCAAAGGCTTTGTAATTTAACTCTATAGTAAGTGTGAGGAGGTTTTTTTATGAAATTGCAGTGGCAGCAGAGCTGTCAGGACAGATGGGTTCTCTGCTGTAGGTGGCAGCAAAAGCACTGCCAGGGGGTGAGGTTTCATTTGTCTCCTCAAAGACGGTCAGCAGGTTTTGTTTTCTGTACGTAGAGGAACATAGGAAGATAGTGTAAGAGAGAGCGCGCGCGCTCAGGAGAGAGAGTGAGATTGGGGGTGGGGGTGGAGTGGATACTTGTACTTTTCTGGATGTGAAATGAAAACAGAGACAGTGACTTCCCTGTGAGAAAACCCAGCACATCACGATGGGTGTTGTTGTTTTTGTCAAAAACACCCATACGCAATCCTGACCACAGAAAATCCAACAATAGATATGAGAACTCTGCGTGTGCTCAATTATGTGTTGCCTTACAAATGCAGTGATTGGTCACTTAACAATGACATCACCTTCAGAACTTGTTAATGAGATTTCATCACTGACAGTAAGAAAAATTGGTTTCAATTATGAAGCGATTTTCCTCCACATGACACATTACATCGCTCGCTGAGTAATGCTGCTTGTCACTTCCTGTGATGAAAGGCGGAAAGCATAAGCCTGGGAGAACTCATGATTTCTCCTACTGACAGGCTATACCAGCAGGGCCACTACATACATTCGTAAGAGTTATCTTAATAGGCAAACTTAAACACAGTTATTACACACACACACACACACACACACACACACACACACACACACACACACACACACTATTGTAAAGACTCCCCAAACACCCCTACACTCAGGATTTAACAATATAAAGTAAGAGCACATCTGGACAGTCAAGTGCTTTTTTTGTAAGTTTTTTTTTAGTTATAAACTTTCTCTGACAAATTTGGGAACTTTTGAGGGATTTATATGTGTGGGTGTGTGTGCGTCTGATGGTGCTCATGTAGCTTAAGTGTGGTTGGTTTCATTAGGGAACAGAAGACTTGGGTTTTTGGCCTGCAGGAGCATATGACCTTCTATGAACTTTATCTCAGTCATGTTATATTTATGCCATGACTTCCCAAACAGTCCCCACATTTTTTTCCCCATCATACCACCCAGCCCTTTCTCACTTGCCACTCTTCTTGATATGTGGATGTCCAAAGCTCTTTTATTTTTCAAACTTTTTTCAAATATTTCTCATGCCTTCAAAAAGGATCCAAGTTGACATTATAAGTCATATTTTAAAAGATAATGGACAGCGCAATAGCACCAGCTAGCTCTTCCACATCCCTCCTTTAATGGCTGTATGCCCCCCAGGGTGGTGCCCCCTGAGTCTGAGAGTCACTGGATTATGTATTATAGTAACACTTAAAGGGAATTTTTATATTTACAATGTTAATGAAGTAGTAATACAAATTCAGAGATATTTACCTTTTTAAAGAAACACTGTTTGAAGCTAGAACGGTGGCAGGGTCTGCCAAATATAAACATAGTATAACAGTGTGTCTGTGTGTTGTCCTTTAAGGTCAATTTGTTTATTAAGTCACAATTTATTTAGTTCGTCTAGGCATAAAAATCAGTCAATGAAGATCTTTCTCTTACGATTTAAATGTATTCCCCAAAACTAGATAGTGCACCTTCAGTGTAGTGGAAGAACTCAGCACACCTCAATCCTCAGCACTGGAAGGAAAACCATGCAGGAAACCTCAAACGCGATCATTACAAAATCAGTAGAAGGATGAATTTGAAATCCATAATGGTTTGGAGGATGTGCAGTTTGATTGACAGTCAGGGCAGGCAAGGCAGGGAGCCTGGTGGAGTTAGATCAACATAACCTGATCCTAAACTGCTCAAAATGTACCCTTTTGTATGGACTATAGTCACCAAAGAAATATTCAGATGAGGTTAGGTGAATTGAAAGCTGTGATGTGGTAAATGTACTGTGCTTCTAACACTATACAATGTCAGTGCCAGTACCTCCAGGCACATGTGCAGAGTTCATGAGTAAATGCACTTTCCTGGATTTGATATTGCTTGTAGCAGTCCAGTTGTTTTAGACTTGCTATTGTTCTTTGTTTTGGGCATATTTTCCAAAATCCCTCATGACTAATTGCAGGGGATTCAGATCACCTGTGCGCAGGTGGGGTGACTGACTCCTGGTTGAGGAGTGGAAGCAGCTTGGGATCCCCTTAAAATCCCAAGCCCCTACACACCCTCAGTTTGACATTTTATATCCCTGGGGCTTGTAGGAGGCATTTGTTTGCTAAACCCTCAAATTTTATTGTTGATATTTTTATGTAGGTTGGGCTGGCCTGTAAGCAATTTACTGCCAGTGCCACCACATGCTTGAAAGACTAAGAGATAAATGTTGATAATAAACTTTGTAGCATTTCTCAATCGTAGTTTGCATGCAGCCAAACGAGCATTATATTATATTACATTACATTATATTAGTATACAAGCAGTGTAAATTAGGGTTACATCGCTATCTCATCCTGTGTTCTGTGTTCTGTGTCTGTTTGACTGAGGGCGGGGGTGAGCTACACACACAAACACACACACACACACACACACACACACACACACACACACACACACACACACACACACACACACACACACACACATGCAGGGTAAAGAGGCAGATGAACAGGATGAGGCTGCATTCGAAATCAAAACCAGAAGAGTTGTCAGAGCTGTGGGCCTGTTTATTTGTGCTTTCAAACGTAACTTCTAAATTGTCCAACTTTGAATGACGTGTTTTCCAACAGCAACTCCTGCATAAAGAATTCTTTTAATTTGTTTATTACTCTAAAAATTACGCATGGTCATCTTCCTTCCAGGCAGATGGTTAATCAGGATTAATGCTTTATTATTGCTACATGCTTTGTTTATTTGCGCATTAAACAATTATAATACATTCACCCTTTATTTGATAGTTAAAATGCATCACCAATAATAATTACTTCCCAAAGAATTAAACAAAATTTACTTGTGCAAGGGTGGGGAAGAACATTTTAACTTTATAGTTATTGTTATTTTGCTCCAAATTGTTGTAACTGCATGTTTTATGGGATCACCTTATAACTTGCTGGGTTTTTTGTAACAACACCGTAACAAAAGAGGTTAAACAGCCTGAGGATCAAAGTGTTAAGCTTATTGTTTGGAAGTATCTTGTGACAGGTTTTCATAAAAACAAACTTATCAAACATTTATTTATGGGCTAAGTGATCTAACGTGTAAGGTATTTTGTGGAACATTATTTTTCCAGGGTCTTTTAGTGCCATTTTAAAAGACAATAAAATATGTTATATACTGGGAGAGGACTTTTGCAATTTCAAGAGCCACTGACTAAACTACAGAAAAGAATGTTGCAATTAATACAAGTTGCTCAATGATTTCCCGCATTAGAGCAGCATTTGTTCCTGAAAGCGATGTATATACCGCACATTTACAACAGACTATGCACGGTTAACCCAAATGGCAAAGATGGGGAAACTGAAGAAATCTTGCAAACATGAACGATCTACAGAGACTGTCGTTTTCACATGATGTTACATCATCACACAGTAAACAGATGACCTGTCGGGCTCTCGATCACGGGGAGGGATGCTGTTTTCTAGGGGAAAGTTCACCGAAGTCTCAGGCTGGAGGGCTTTTTTTTCTATACAAATTGCCAGAGACAGCAACAACAACAACACAATAGTGGAAGGTGACAAAGACATGATGAGTTAAAGTTTTCTGCTCAAAATCGCATCACACATAATAACCCCCATTCAACTGTGGGAGCCGCCTCGCTCTCTGCCGAGGACAGATGCTGTTTTTGGGGCAGAAATGTGATGAAGAGTCGGTAGGACTGACAGTAGGACAGACAGGAGGACAGACACTTCACCACGTAAAACTGCAGTATTCTTTTTTTTCTCATATCTGATGCCAAAGACACTACCGGTTACCACATTACTGTTGTTTGGTCCTGTAACGTTGCTTTGTGGGTTTGAGTGTGGGACATTTGTCTTTTATTTGATGAGTGAAGGATGTGTTTAGCTGTCAGACTGTGAGCGCCATCAGATGTTCTTCATGATGTCTGTATTGGCTGCTGAACCTGGCTCTGGTTCGGATGCCCATAGATCCAAAAACCTGCTCCTCCTACCGGTCCATATCTGCTGTGATAATGGCGTAAAAAACAAAGCTCCCCGGGCGGTGCTCCCAGCAGACTCCGCTAGCAGAGCTTACTTGTAGCTACAGCATGGGGCAGTTCCTGGTTGTTTTCAGGCAACTCCGTAAATCAGAGAGTTGAGGAGTGAGCAGCTGGAGGGAAAACCAAAAAAACATTGTCTTTATAAAATATGATCCAGTTTCAGTGACATTAGTGATAAATGGTGATGTACTGCCTTACAGCCCTGCGTACCAACTCACTGAAGTTACTTAGTGCAGACACAGAAAAAGTGATAGGGGAGCGGAGTGGCTGTGACAGAGACAAGACTATTACAAGACACTGTTCCGTCAAAATGATGCTATTTTAAGGTAAAAAAAAAAGTTGCACAATGTTGCAACTAAGTGACAGCTGATTAGTGCATTTGCTGATGTTGATAGTGTAAGCCTCACTGTGTTTAGCTTCCTCAGTAGCCCAGTAAACTGTTAGCCTAAACTTAGCTCTGACAGTCACAGTCAGTGACAGTCACTTCCAGTCTTTCGCCTATCTTTAAATAACATCACACTTCCCTTTCAGTAACAACCACAAACATTCCCGTGTCAGTTCCATCTTTGCAAACTGTGCGGATCTGATCAGCTGATTGTTTTGATCAGCAGTGAGCATTTGAGAGGGATTACCATAAATCCCAGCGTAAACTCTCCTGTGGGAGGTCAGGGCTGTATGGACCAGGAGGGAAAGCCCTTGCCAGTAGTTACGCCCATTGTACTGTAACACTGCTGATCAATTCATGACTTACTGTCTCTTACAGCAAAACTCACTAATCATGGTCGCCCGGAACAAACTTCTAGACTCAAGATGCATTGACTTATCTTTGCATTTCCAGCTTAAATCTTATCTCACTTCTTATCTCAAACTCTCTCACACTTACCTTGAATTTTCTCATATAACGCTTCCTGCATGGACCCAAACACTGACTAACAAGACCAAACCGTCTAAAGCCACGCTGTGCACCAGACAACATGAGATAACCCTAACCCTAAACCCTAACCCTAACCCATTCACCTACTTCAACCATGACTGCCTATACCCTCGCGATGACTTCCATAGCAGCCGTTCAGCCAGATGAGCATCAGTGAAGTCCAACACTGATGTTGTGTTCTTAGACTCTTGCCATGGACCTGGAGGCACCTATAACCTAGAATATCGATGAATGCTGAATTATCAAGAATTCTCTTGACTGGTATGGACAATCTGATAACACCGTGTTGGGGTTCTTCCGGAAACATCAGAATTAATGAGTTAATGTTGCTCAAGGACCATCCGTGCAGCTGACCAATTACATTTTTATTTCATGTGCAAGGTCAGAAAAATAAGCACACGGAAGAGGTTAGCTTTTCTAACATGTGGTCAACATGTGTGTATTTGATCTTTTCCTAACCCAAACCTAAACCCCTTAAATGATCAGCTTTCCGTCAAGCTCTGCTGAAGCCTGATAACAACCAATTTATTCGTCTACAAGGTTTAAGTGACAGGTTTTGATGACCGCTCAATGAGACGATGTCACTAAGGCGACTGTTGGCTGTGTAGGTGTTTTCAAAGTCTTACATTTCATTTGTTTTGTGACAAACTGCAACTTTCTCAAGTGGAAAAAATATCATTTGATTGATTGATTTCAATTATCTGTCTCGCTCCATTCACTATCATACGTATCTTTTCCAAAGTAAGGTCCTATGAGGTAAACTGGAAGGGGCATGACTTCGGCTCTCGACACCTACACACCCCAAACCCCCACCTCCAAGAAAAACCCACTTCCTGCCATCCCACAATAGCTCAAACATCTGCACCATGACACAACACAGAACAGCAGAATACCGGACGCTGGTGGGTTGGTGGATGTTGAGGCGAGACAAATTGTGTTTTATTCATGTTCTATATTGATATGTTGGGACACTGTGAGCATTCGGTGAACACTGGGGGAGATGTCTTCCCTTCAATAGATAGGCCTGTATAAGTACTTCCCTGGCATCCATTAAATCGTTGGGACTTGTGCCACACTGGATGCTTATTTTCCATGCTGCAGCACATAAAAGTCTTATGTTCTACCATAAAAGTAGATGGAAAAAAAAAGACTCCCTCCCTCCCCCTCCTTTCCCTCTCCAGCCTCACCCCTCTCTTTCCCACACAAGATCCAGCAAACATATTCCACCTTTGTTAGCATGCCATCTTTTCAGTGTTTGAGCAACACCAGAAACATGTTCCTTAAGCCTATCTATTTTTGATACCTGCAAAACAGGCACACTGGGGTTTTTCCCGTCTAGGGTGTGAGCAGACTCGCTTTCTGATTGGATAATGAGCCGGGCTGGCACGGGCTGCCGCAGAATTTGCGCCAGGTGTGTAAACCCGCTCGATGACGCCGTGGACTTTGTTTTCGGGTGATGATGAAATACTGTAAACACGCTCCCAAATGAAACGCCACACCCAGCCCCGCTTTTACTTTCCAACAGATGCTTTCTCAAACGGGACAGACAGGTCCACGTTCGCCTGGGAGGTTTGTTTTCAGCCTATCATCACCTCTACTGTGCCACTCTTGCCTGCCGATGTGAGTGGGAAGGCGCGCTTGTCTGGCAGACAAGCTTGTCTCGGAATGAAGTGAGGATGGAGGCAGCGCGCCGCCGTCTCTCCCTTTCGTTTTCCACCCGCACTCGCTACCTTCTCGGGGCGCACTTGCGCAACAGCAGGCAGCGCCGCGGAAAGTCTCGTTTTCTCACCTCGTGAACACGCAGCGCAGGAGGGGGGCGTGTGTGAGGAGGCGAGAGGGAAATCCATGACTTCCGCGTTTTTCCTCCCTGTCTGAAACTAAGTTCATAGTAGGGTATAAAAGGCCACCATGGTCCTCAGAGTCGCGACATTCACCTGAAGCCGCGGACCGGGCTGTCGGACAATAAGAGGACTATATCCCGCGGAGGTCAAACGCCTGGAGCTGTACAACTCCCACAACTTGCGTTTGCACTTGAAGCCTTTGACAGCTGGACGGCACCCTTCGGACATCAGAGCACAGAAATGGACGTTGAGTCTCTTCAGAAGAGCGATCGCCGGCGGAGCGGCTGCCTGGACGCCTTTCTCATCGCGTCCATCACGTTCCTGTTCGTGGCGGTGGCAGCTGTGGCTGTCGTCGGGACGATGGCTGTGATGGAGCTCAGGTCCAAACTGGACTCCCCGACTCGCTCTCAACAGGTTGGGACGCCACAATCGACAGGAGACTTAGCAAGTTCAAGATACAAGGTAAACAGAATGACTGTATTCACTGTTCATGAAAAAAAAGAGTCTCTGGTTCTCCTCCGACCCATGTTCTGTGCACATTTTAATCCACTTCATCTTTTTTTCTGTTTTGTGAACAGATGCAGAACTTTGTCTATCTCCAAGCCGCCTCAGGTATGTCTATTTTTATTTGTTACAGCAGGCATACAACACAAATGTTTGAGGACAGTTTGATTTTATTAATTAAGAAATAAATAAGAATAGTTAGATGATGTGTTCTTCTATTTAAGTAGTCTTTTTCCCCTCTTCCTGGAAAAGATGTGGCCTACAGATGTTTTGTCTGTTATGGCCTTGATGACTCTAAAAATAGAGTACATGTAGTTTGTAGCTCTGCCAAATAAATCAGACTGAAGTAAGACAACATCAGAAAGGAATGTGTTAGACAAGCTTGCCCTGTGTGAACAGCATCTAAATTACACATGTTCTGTCTCCTCCTGCAGGCAAGGTAACCAACTTCACTATGCCCTGGGCTCAAGTAGACTACGGTGCTGGCAACTCTGTGGGAAGCAACTTTGTGTTTGACAAAGATCAGCACTCTCTGAAGCCCCGACAGGCGGGGATTTACTTCATATACATTAATCTCAACCTCACCTGCACCTTCAGGTGCGAGGCCGGCCTCCTCAGAGTAATGGTGGGCGATCAGCTCACCTGTGAAGTGGAGCTTCCTAAGAAGGCTGATACAACACCTGTGAGCAAGAAGTGCTGGACGGTGAGCCTGATGAAGGATCAGGGACTGGTTACTAAGATGATTGCAGCAGAGGGACTGCAGGACTGGAGAGTGGAGATGAACAGCTCAGGGTTGGGGATGTTTCATGTGGACTAATGGGGACACTGTCACGTTACTGCTTCCATGAGGAGGCAGATTAGCCCTTGAACTAGTGGGTCGTCACCGAAAAGCAACACCGGTTATTTCTTCGAGGCCAAGTTAAAGCTATTATGGAGTTTCTTGCAAGCTGAAGATGGAAGACGATGAAGCTCAGCGGGATTTTAAAGTGGAGTCTGACGTGACGTTACATTTGTTGACAATGCAAACCGTATACCGAAAAGACAAGACACTCACCTCCTTCCGTATGAATACGTATATACTGTATGTTATTATGTATGATATATTTATTTACTGAAACTGAACTATTTATATTCTATTTATAATAATGTGTATTTTGATGTAGCTATCACTACATTAGTGTTGATGTGCAATAGATGGCAAGTTCAATCAGCCCACATTGTGTTGAATACGATTTTACTATAGCTCTCTTTTTATTTTATAAATGGCTCAGGGCCTAAAGTCCAGGCTTACAAAAATATGTGATCTTAATTTTGCTCCAAAACTGCAACAAGCTCGACAGGGACCTCTTGACTAAACAACAACTGTATGTAAGTTGAGTCATTTAATCTTGTCCGGCAAATTATGAATAAGGACAGTGATGAGTAACACTTACAGAAGCAAGGTCCCCTAAAAATGATCCTTCTGTAATCAAAAACATGACCAGAATGACTGAAATGTCTTTAATATGTGGACTCATATGTAAGTCCTATGGACAAACTACACATTGTTGAATGTATTTCATTGTAATCCATATTAAACATGGATTCTGTGAGCACTGAGATGACGAGTGTGAGAGTGATTGTGACAAAGTTTCATGTGGAATGTGAAGAGCTAGTAGGTAAAGGAAAGTTCACTGCTGTTGCGCAGCCAATACCGGGAACTGTGTGTACATCACTTCCTGTTTATTTACCATAAAATCTGGTTTAGAAAAAAAAAAAAAAACTGCGGGCCAGCAAATAAACACAATTACACCTCATGTGATGTATAAACCAAAGGTGCTGATGTCGGGTGAAAACAAGTCTTACCACCTCTAATAATATACGAATTAACGCTTTCATTTTGTCAGCACACAAGCGAAGCACAGGGCAAATATTGGAGTGATTCCCCACATGAACAACACATACAGCAAAGCACAATTCATTTTTTTTTACGTCAGTCCTAACAGATGTGTTTAGATCCTTTACTTCAAGTGGCAAGAATAAATATTTTCACAATAACAATGTATCAAATGACAATGTGAAAGTAACCCACCGAGAACTGTCAGTCAAATCTGCAGCCTGCTTTGGTTTTCTGAGCTCATTGCAGCTCGACCGACCGAGCCACGGCTTTGCTGGTTTGGTGCACTCTGTGCCCTCAGAGTGTCATTTTCAGCCACAGCAGGCAGCTGTTGTCATAGAAAAAGCTCCAAAAAACCCACTACCTGCTCAGCACCCAGCAGCAGCAGACAGAGTCACTTAGTGACAATATTCAACACTAAATCGTGCCCATTCCCATCACCTAGTTAAAAGTTGAGTAATACTAGTAATGTATGAAAGATATGGGATATGGGTTTGTTGAAAGCTCACACTTAACTGCATTGCTGACTAAAATCTTTATGACCAGTTTCACAAAGTAGCATTTAAAAAGTTGCATTAAAAGTTGGGGAAAGAATTCTAATACATTTAGCAAATGTAGCCATCAAAGGTTTTACTAGGAACCCTGCAAACAAGCAATCCCAACTGTCAACTGATAGATACCACAAATCAGAGCTAAAAGAGAGTGATAATCGGACTTAAAGGTGTTAGTGATAACATTCAGCCACTAATGGGATGTGAATGCAATGATTAATTTACAATGGAAACACTAAGTAGCTTACTTTGGGCAGTACAGTGTGCTGGGCGCTGTAGAAATCAGCCATTTTTACATTTATTTTTTTTTCTCCCACAAACTGGCAACTACTAATGGCCTTATACTATTGGCTCACACACCTTGTCAGAAGTTGGGGCCAACCAGTAATTCTTGCACAAAGATAAACAAAAGCAAAAATGTAAAAATGATAAATTCATAATCATAACATTATGAAGGAGCACTGATGTTATTCTACACATTTCTACAGTACAAGCTCTGTACTTGTATTATTTAAAAACTACATCAAAATGTTATCAATATGACCTTTAAATTCAACTGGTAGACACGACTCCAAGCAACACCGTGTAGAAAAAGTGGATATTTTTTTGCGATTTGGCGTTCCTGAATGCTGGTACGCGAAAGTTTGTCAGATGTAATGTAGGCGCTGACTACAAACAAAACTCATTATGTCATAACAATGTTATGTGATGAGAACTTGTATGTTGAAGTAAACATGTATGTAATGCTGTGATACCCTCTCACTGAAGCTACAGTGTGCAGAAACAAGTGATAGAGACACCATTCACCCTGCTACAAGACACTGTACCATCAAGATCATTTTCAAGCTGTTATTTTAAGGTAAAAACGTTGCATAATGTTGCTTTAATTTGTTAACCAGATAACTGTGAATTCCTTCTTCTTCCATGTCTCTGCCAACACATTGCCACCTGTTGATCAGTGCTGTGTGTGTGTGCGAGTCAAATGAGACTGGCACGGATTGTACTAGATTTCAAAAGTAGTAGTATTTATAATGTAGAATGGCGTCTTTCGGACTGCATTTGTTGTGTAAATGATGTTGTTTATCTATGCTGATGCATTAATGTGTAAGCAGCCTTTTAATGTTGCAGATTGGTCGAGTTTATGCTGTCGGGTAGTTTAATTAAGAATGATGCTTCGTATTTTAAAGGCTGAATGTGTAATGCTGTAAAATCTTCATCTTTAGCGTAGAAGTCAAATGAATGTAATGGAGTAAAATCACAACGTGCTTGAGCAAATATACGCAATACTTTCTAACGGTGCAATTACATGAGGTGTGCAAAGCAGTCAAGCTCAAGCCGCAAGTGCATTATAATGTGTTAGTATCACTCAGATGCACAGATGTTTATCTGTGTCTTCAGGAAATGACCCAAATATGTCAGCTTCATCTGAGGTCAGTCTTTCCACTCCCCTGCTCCATCTCAGTGGTGATTTGGTTACCCATCTGTCTACCTGTCTACAGGGTTTCCTGTTTTCACACTGTTCTCATGCTGTTGTTACTCGTTGCTTCTTGTTTCGCCTCTTTTTCCACCATAATTCCCTGGCAGAATTCCCACGTTGGTTGCCGAACTGGCCTTACTCGCTTCTTCTTAACGCTCCTTTTTTTTTTTTTTCCATTTGACACAATGCACTGAACTGTTTGCAAAACTTTCCCCTGTACACAGTGAGAAGAGCTGAGTCAGCCACAGCTACCTCAGTAGTCTTTCCCTCCATCCTCTCCTCGGTGCATCCTCACTCAACCACATCCTGCTCTCCACACACATAAACACACATACAGCTTTGCAGGTGTTTGTGTTTGTTGTGAGCTGATAAAGCTGCAGTTGATGCGATGCAACTTATTGAGCTATGCATGTTGCAGTTCTGTGGTTTGTCTCGGTGTGCTGATGGCATTCACACTCGCTCCAAAGAGTCTTATGTTTGAATGCATGGTGTATAATGTGATCAAGATTACAATCAGCTATTTATCAGGAACTGATGCCACCTCATATTTTTGTTTGATAAGAAACTGCATTTTATTCACACAACAAAATATGTAACAGTCATCAAGTAAGATTATGTAGCCTGAATATCAGGTACTTTTTATGATACCACAACCATTTGTTGCTTTTTCATAAGTGATTCAAATACATTCATCAAGTACAGTATAATTTAGACAATATACATCACATATATTAGATATACATAAATTCACCAAAATGTATGGTGTCAATAAACTCACAGAGACATAGAATCTGATTACAATGTGGAGCAGAGGTGTTTGCCTCTAAGGAGATATCATGAAGGCACCCATCAGGTTTTCAGTATTTCCTGGGCGTATCTGCTGATTCTCCAATGTGACAAAAATTTTATCTCCGCTTTGCAGCTGGAAGATCCCAGAGAGGAAACTGTTCCACAGATCCTCCCCAATCTCTGAAGGCTTTTCACTTGGAGGTTTCGGACAGCGAAAACTGGAGGAAACATGCACAAGATGTCACAAAGCGAACTGGCCACAACATAATGAAGACAGCACTGATTTGCCTTCAGACACACAGAAGCAAAGCTACAAACAGGTTGCGCTCAGAAAGGCAGTGCGACAGAGGAAGGAAGTAAGGTGTGGCACACTGACTAACCTTTTTGATTTCATAAGTTCAATAGGCTTATCATAGGCCTGGGTGACTTTCATCACCTTGTGCAGGATAAGCAAACACTCCTCTGCAGCATTTGTTGTCACTTTTGAGTAGAGGTAGTAGTAACCCTCCCTACTGACCACCAACTGACCATTGTCGTAGGCCATGTTGGAGAGGACGCATTCGCCTCCGTTATGTCTCCACTGCACCACGTTATCGTTTCGTGGATGAATATTGGCGCCTGAGAAAAAGATGAGAAGGAAGAGGAAAAGTAAATAAAGAAAACATAAAACATGAGTTCTGATGAAACATTGATATGTAGAATATCTGGGTTTGAGTACTGAGGTGCAACTAACCCAGTAGTTGAGCGAAAGGCCACGGTTGGACTAGATGTGGTTGTATTGTGGATATCTCATTGGACTCTGTTCAGGAAAGCAGGATCAGATCATTCAGTCAGTCAGCCAAACAACCAATCAATCACTCTAGTGAGAATACACATATTCTTTCTACACATGCTCGTCCTGGCTGGGGGCACCATCATAGATGACGTTGCTCCCAGGAGGGCCAGAAACATGGTGGGAGCAAAACAAAACTCAAATTTGCCAGAGGTCTTAAAAGAGCCAGAAATTGTTAAACACCTCGATGGTCGACAGCTGAAACCACAAGTTGTGTTTAAAAAAAAGATGAACAAAGCCAGAGTCCACGTAACCACTAACCAAATCAAGAATCGCTGGACAAGTTGGAAGGCGTTTTGAGTTTTAGCTTTGTAACCTTAAGAAGGCCTCTTAAGGTTACAAAGCTAGATCTTAAAACGGCAACAGTGGCTCAGATCCAGACGGCGTTCCGGAAGATCTAATGGGAGAGCAGTTTGGCGAACATGACTTGCTGCGGTGTGGATGTTGGGTTTGAGGGGATGTTTTTTAAGCGTCTATGTACAGGTAAGTTGGAATCTTTAATCAGACTGATTAAACTGATTGATCAGAATGAATAAATATTGTTCATGTAAACGCACATGAAGGACATGACACGTGAGGTTTTCCTTGTGTTTTGAGCTCTGAAGTTCTCAATTAAAAAGTTTCTCTTGAAGCTGTCATTTCATTTACAACATTGTATCTTGTAGTCAAATCATCTCATCAGTGGCTAAATATTGCATATATGTGGTTGATCTTCACAGACAAACTGGTAAAAGATAGTAACTCAATACCTTGATGTTGTGCTTCACTCAAGCTGGTCCCACCCTGAACAGAAAAAAAGAGCTGAACCTCAAAACTCCATCAGATAACCAGCTCTAACCTGTAAAATGCATGGGTAGTGTACACCTGCAATTACCTTGTTTGGGGGTTTGGACACGTTCTGGCAGAGAGGATGAAACTCACAGAGGGCCTGCAGGGAGGGGAAGAAAAAAGAGAGTGAGAAATAGATATTGAGCTTGTCGGTGAAAAATCTGTGGGTGTTTTTAAGCAAGATGTAAAAAGTTCAAGAACGTGTAAGAACAGGAATTGATCTGCTTCTTGGAAACCAATAGAAATGTCAATGTAGAGGAGTGGGCGTGTGAAAATATTCGTAGATCTAGCATACATGTACACTGTAACACTTTTACTTGACAAAAACATTGTATGCATGCTGGACAACTCAGAGGCCAACTATAGATCTGGCATATTGTGATTTGGCATAACCACAGGTGGAAGTAACTAATTACAGCCACTGCAATTACTGTAAATAAGTGACTTTTTTTCCAGGTCTGTAATTGTACTTGTTCTTGAGTATGCATTGAACCATGTAATCTACTTAGTTACAGTGGCAGATTCAGTTCATGTTTGATGGGCAGTACTTACATACCTACCTATTTAGTACCTACCTACCTACCTACCTACCTACCTACATACATCCATACATACAGACAGAACCTACATACCTACCTACATATCTACAGTATCTACAGTACCTACCTACCTACTTACCTGCCTGTCTACCAACCTACCAATTTAATGGCAGCTACAGCTAGCAGAAATTAGCGGTTACTCTTGTCATATTCAGTTGCCGATTTTATTTAATTTTTTTATGAATGAGAGGCAACCAATTCTTACATGTTGGACGTTGCAAGTATTAGTTATACAGGATGTCTTACTTGACTTATATTGACTTATATTTCAGTAATGTAATTGTACTCGTACTTGAGTACAGATTTTCATTACTCTTTCTACCACTGGGTATAACAGCAAACACGAATCGAGGTCCTTCATTTCAAAAGTTAAACAAAAAAAGCCTTTTAATCTTAATTTAAATTAATCGAGATATTTTATTGGTTTATCTTGACCACTGTTATTTGTTTTTGTGGCATTTTATAATAATAATTTATAATAAGGGTATTTG
Source organism: Diplodus puntazzo (assembly GCA_963678695.2). NCBI lineage: Eukaryota > Metazoa > Chordata > Actinopteri > Spariformes > Sparidae > Diplodus > Diplodus puntazzo. The sequence continues at coordinate 24,679,906 of OZ023156.1, forward strand.
AATGCCATAGATTTAATTAGTGAAAATATAAACAACATTTGGCATTGCATACTCTCTCAGGTTTGATTTTTTGAATGACATATTACATAACTTGTAGAGTGTAAAGCACAGAGGGGCTGGCATGTGTTTACAACATTATGAAACTGTCTTAGAGAAGTGAAGTTGAACTGTGGGTTTGCGCTTGAAGGAAGCAAAAGGAAAGGGAAGTACAACTAGAGAAAGAGACCATTTGACACAGACCTGTCATTTAAAGAGCAAATGATGACCCACATACAAACGTGTTTAACTCTCTGCTTGTATGGAGTCTGGTTATGACGTAGAGAAAATAGGGAAATTCTAAAGAACAAGGAATTTCCACGTGCTCCAAGCCCCAATACCTAGCCCTACACACAAGCACTCACACACACGAAATGACATGCCGACATCAGTCTCACCTCTGTTTTTTTATACAGATTGTAGATTAAACATCCTTCAACAACAAGTCCCAACACGGTGAATCCTATCAGCAGCAGAAGAAGCTTTTGGCCCGCTCTCGCCCACCACGGTTTCTTTGCGCCGGGCACAAAGTCGTAGTTGGCCTGGCTGTCAACCACAAACACCTGGGGGGACATACCCACACCACCCTCAGCCATCACACCAGATCTGGTCCTCCTGGGGCCTGAAGGCTAAAAGACAAAGGGCCTAGTGTGTCGAGGGAGGGAAAGAGACAGGGTTCAGGGGTTAGGTGAATCAAAGAGACATGGTGCCATGGCAATTGATGAAATTATCACAAAATCCAATCAGCAGGATTCGTGGACATGGACGCAGATTTTAAATGGTTTTCTTGACTCTCAGGAAGTGCGAGCATCATGTACGTTTTGAGTGAATAAAACACAACATTTTTATCCAAGTTGAAGCTGCAGGTAGGTAGTTGGGGTGCATAGTCCAGGACTGTCACACCTGAATCTAATCACATCAAGCCTGTGGTTAGGTCGAGGCAACAAAAACAGTTTGGTGCACTATGTAGTTTTAATCAGATGAGAGAGTTCTTCATCGACTGATTTTTTTTATGCCTTAATAAACAAAAAATCTTTTTGTTTTCATGACTGAATAAACTTAATAAACAAACTGACTACTTAGTAGACAACACATTTTCAGACTGTTGTACTTTGTTTACATGCCACCTTTCCAGCTTCAAACAGTGTTCTGGAGACATGATTTTCCTCTGAGAGCAGCTTGTTTATTCAGTAAGTAAGACAAAACCGTTTGTATTATGACCTTGTGAATATTGTAAATATGTAAATTCTGACTTGATTTAATCTCCAAAACTACACAGTGCCCCTTAAAAGGGAGGAAAAGACAATTCATTTCATTATGTGTTAATAAAAATCAGTTCATGAAATACTGAAGAATAATAATCCACATGATTCATGGACACAGGCACACATTTTACATTTGACACTCAGTTTTCAACGCTCCATGTACATAAACCATCACTATTTCAGCAGGTACTGTGACACTGGGTTGATTGCAGAGATTAGAAAAAGCAAATAACAATCAGGCAGACAGAAGCAGACACGAGACATACAGTCAGCAGAAGCACAGATGTGACCTCAGGAGTATTGTATCATCTGCTTACAATGGGTAGATGCAATGCAACTAGCTTCTGGGAAACAAAGTGATTGCAACATACCCAGACTACTGCAAGCGCACAAGGAGAGACAGCCTCAACCGGTCCATTGAATCAAAGCCAAATGTCCTATTGTTCAAGGCAGTTAGAAAGTAATTACCTTGGATTTAAATGTGCACAAGATGTTTGGTTCCAGAGTTCAGTCAACCATCCAGCAGCACAGGTCAGTAGTCACACCTCTGAAGCTCTTCTGGGACATTGAATGTCAAAAGAACCTAAGAAGGAGAAGAACATTGATAACATTCTCTGAGATACCACTTTCCATTATGACCTCTCCTTCAGATGTCTCACCTTCTGAGAGAAGAAAATCTGCTGCCTGCACCGAGTTACAGATCTCCGTTCTCCCTCACCTCCTGCGTCTGCTCGCTTGCTGTCAACTATCACTAATATTGCTTCTTTTTTTCTTTAAAGCCAGCCCATGTAAGGAGGAAATGAAGATGACATGGGGAAGAGGCACAGAGAGAGAGAAAGATACAGAGCGAAAGAGAGTGAGTAATGCGCATTGAGTGTGTGTGGGACACTCCCTACGACTACTGAATATAGTTACCATCACACTTCCTCTCTATTCAAGTATTTCAATCTGCGTGTCTCATGTTCTACTGAAACACTTTTTGTTTGTTTTGTCGGTGTCTGGAGCTGTCTTGGGGTGGGGTGGTTTCTGAGAAATGCGCACAATTGCTTTGTCAAGTTTGGCCACATTGATCATGCGGAACAATGCATTGTGACGTTGATAACAGCAGAGATGGTTTAGGAGGATGAGTTCAGGGGGAGCAGGCGATTAAATTCACATGTGTACTTGATGTACTTGACCGCTGCCCTCGGATGCAGCCATCACCCACAGTCTGATTCAACTGCAAATTATTGCGCACTGAGCATTACCGTTACCTTACCATGTGGCTGCTTCATGCTTGTTCATTTGCCAATACAAACATTCATTCTCTGATGAACACGTTGCTTTGACTGGGATTCCTGAAACTCATCATCCGGAAAAACTTGCAGTAACAGATGATGAGGGTGTACTTTAGGCCTATATTCCCCACTCCATGTTTGGGGTCACTGCTTAGTTCAAGAATTTCTTCACTTTAAAGGGCGTGTTCAAAAACCCACATTGTCCCCCCTCCTAACTTGCAGTGCTATATATCCCCCAAGACTGTTGTAAGCTGAAGAGTTTTGGAGATATTGATGGAGGTCGGCCTAGTCAAGAACCTCTCCTCCATGAGCAAATACACGCTTTCTTCTGTGCGTTGATCTGTGTTGTGTTGCTCTGTAGAAAGAAAAACAGTTCTGCCATCTGGATGATCTTTAGTGACCTTTTGTGATTTTGTCCAATGTCTTTCTCCGGAGCACCACAAGCCGAGGGCCATCTCGTTCCATTATATTGGAGATATGGCAGACATCTCTTTAGCAGATAACTCCAAAGTTCGGCAACTCACACCAAAATAATCTAGACGGATAAATAGCACGACAGGTAAGGGGTAAAATACTTTTATTTTTATTTTGGGGCTAACTGTCCCTTTAAATACTGTTGTACTCTTCCCTTCTTACATCATAGTTTCTATTATAGGTGATTCATCAACACGTTTATGATTTCTCTTTTTTATGTACAACGTGCTTTTGCCTGTTTGGCAATGCTTACAGCATCCCACCAATGTAATTCCACTTTACAAAAGTGTGGACAGCTCAGATTTAGTGACATTATGACTCTGACCCAAATATTCTGAGAAACACTTTCATTTTCCAGTCTTTATCTAAGAAATCTTAGTCTTCTTGTCTTTTCCTGTTTGAGTGCTGCAGAAAAAATGTTTGAGTTAGAAAAAGAGATGATTTCGCTTTAGTGAAAGCAAAACTCGAACTCTAAGTTCAGAGCAATTTGAAACCAGCCTGGGGTTTTTTCTTTGTTGTGGGAGGGGCCAGTTTGTCGTGACAGACTCCGTATGGTGAAACTACACTGCATACACTTTTACTGACTTACTTCAAACACACACACACACACACACACACACACATAGAGTGGTGTTTAGTGGAGATAAAGACTCAGGGAGGACAGACGGAAGTCTTGGCGGGCCACTGAGGTTGTTGCTTGTTAAATGAACTTCTTGAGAGAGACGGAGAGATAGACCTGCACATGTATGGAAACCCAGAAGTGACTGTTGCTGTGTGAATAATACATAGTTTTACATTGTGTACATTCTGAATTCTTTGATGATTACACACACACACACACACACACACGCACATCTGGCTGCTCTTGTCTTGGTGTTTCTTATTTTCTTAACATTTCCCTTTTTCATTGTTGCCCATTTATAACATAATCTAAATCTAAATCATGAGTCTAATGTATCTGTATGTCTTCAGCAAATACTTAAAAGACTCTGGATTTCTAACATTAGTACGAACACGCAAAAAGAACTTTCAGTTGGGGAATCAGTCATTTTCTCATGGTCATTATTAGAGTCATTATAAGAGTTGCAGCTTAGGAACAGAACAGGTGTAACTAATAGCATTTTTAATAAATCCATTCTGTTAAAGTAAATCTGCATGCAAAATACCAGGGTCCTGACTGATACTGGACCTAAACAAAATAAAGCCGAGTTTACAAGCAGATATTCTGACTTTGAGTGGTGATCCATTGTGCTTTTCCAGTCGGAGTTCAGACATTCTGGGTTCCGAGTTGTTTGTATTGTTGACTGGGAAAGTATCTGAAATCACTGCATTTGCCAGCTAGTGTGTTCTTTTAACATCCTACATGATTGCAGTAATTTCACTTTAGTATACTGTAATTATTGTATTATTTAACAGTAATATAGATTAAAGCCACACTTAAATATTGTGTTTCTACAGTGAAAAACAGTATTTACATTGCACATTGTAATACTGTAATAAGAATCCATTGTTATTTTAAATGTACAAACTACTGTAAATTGATAGTAATATCACAGTAAAGTGCTGTGTTTTCACATTAACTGAACCATATTGCTTTCAGCATGAAAGCCTGTCAGCCTGTAAGCATGTTAGCATGTGTACCTTGTTGGACCACTTGTAGGCCTTTTAGCCTGTTGCTAGCATATTAGCCTGAGAGCCTGTTAGCATGTGTAGCTTGTTGGACCACTTGTAGGCCTTTTAGCCTGTTGCTAGCATATTAGCCTGAGAGCCTGTTAGCATGTGTACCTTGTTGCAAAACTACAATCTTTTATTGATAAAAAAATACTGTAGTTTGCAGTTATTACAGACTTTCCTTGTATTGTACAATTCTTATGGCCATTTCAAAATGACGCTTTGATTCTAATCCACAGAAGCTCACTGTAATGTTACACATGATTACCCCCACCATGCATTGCAAAAGAATTATTACCGTAGTTTACTGTGAAAACGTTCTGTTTGTTAACAGTGTAAAGTGTCGTCAAAAAAACAAAAACATGATCTAATCAATTGCCAGGTCAAAGCTGTGTGACACTCCTCCTGTGATGGAAGATGTTGATGATTTACTATTTGGGCTGAATTTCACTACTATTTTTGAAGTAAACTGTAGGCACACTGTCACACTGCCACGACTTGCTGAGTCACAGTCACTATGAAAAATCAAAAGATCTGCTGTGGAAAAGGCCTGGTGGGCGATACCAGCGGGTTAAACCAAAAACTGACAACGTCGCTGCCTCGTGGTCACTGTCGGGTGTTAATTCTGTAGTTAACCACAAATTTCAGTATGAGGTCACAAACATGAGTAACAGACCAAACACGCCAATCACTTCACATTTATTAACAACAACAACAACAACAACAACAACAACAGCAACCAAAAAACACAATGAAAAACTTGTTAAAAAAATGTTAAACAAAAAAATTGTAGCTATGAAAAATGAGAGATATGTTGTTGGTCTGATATTGAGCAAGCATTGGTTATAGTTACTGTGAATGCTTGCCAACTGACGCCTGAATAAACCTCCTTAAGTCTATTACTTGCAGCTGTGTCTGTCCTGCTGTGACATGTTGCAATGATAAATGGATCTATATTAAACAGAGTGTGATAGTATCGGTGTAGTTACAACACAGTACACAACAATGTTGTGTTATAGTGTTATATTAACTCCTATGACTGTTAAAATCCTTTGGTGTTTGTTTTGATAATTTTTTCATGAGCTGCTGTTTTTAATTGTTAAGCTTGAAGGTACAAGAACCATTTTAACCTGATTGTGACATGAAAAGGACAAATGGCATTTTAAAATTACTAACGTCATGGGCTCCCCCAATAACAGCCTGCAGACCCTAAACTGTCTGTGTAGAAAATACAACTAACTTGAACTGATATGTGACGGGTCCAGGTCACAAAGCTGATATCATTAATGTCCCCCCCCCCCCAAGAAAAGCCGGGGCCCCATGGAGTTCATGTTGCCTCCTCAAATCCTGTGCTGACAGTAATATAAAAATGATGCATTTGCTGAGAAACATGTAGTACTTCACTAAATCTGCCAATTTATTAAATGTGATACCCATTCCTCATCAGCCACAAACTGTCACAATTGCACAGTTGTTTATTACTAACTAAATTTAGCTTCATCAGGTCTCTGGCGGGAAAATTTTTTTTTAATAGACGATTTTATCATTAAACACAACCTTAATTTTATGTTTTTAACTGAAACTTGGTGAGACCCAGATAACAGTGCAGCTGTTCACACTGAATCAAGCCCTTCAAACTTCTCTTTGATAAGTGAGACTAGAATGCCTAGAGAAGGAGGAGGTGTTAGTATTCCATTTCTTCAGTTAAACTCATCTTCCTCAGGCCAGGTATATTTCCAAATACTTATAGGCCACCTAAAGAAGGTACAGACTTTTTTGATGACTTTGCTGAGCTACTGTCTCTTATCTGCTATGGCTAGGATCATGTGTTAGTTGTCGGTGACTTTACCGTCCATGTCAAAAAACCTGAGGACAGAGGGCCTTGAGTCCTTGATAATTTTGGACTCCCTCAGACTGTGACGCAGCCCACACACAACAGGGGCCACATCCCAGACTTGATTATCTCCAAGGGTCTGAACATTTCTAAGGTTCTTGTATCTGTGTTTGCTCTCTCTGATCATTACTGTGTCCAATTTGAGAGTGATATATCTGAGGTCATCTCAAAACGCTACATTACTGAAAACACCAGTGACATTTATTCAGGATTTCTCTTCCACACCTCCCCTCTCCAGGTTCTCTGTCAATGACCTTGTACATCATTTCAGTTCTGAAATTACAAATGTTACTGATGCCATTGCACCCACTAAAGTGAAGGTGGTTTCTAAGTAAGAAAAAAATCTCCTTGGAGAAATGCCACACCAGTCAAAATGGGGAAAAAAGGAATGTAGAAAGCTTTCCCTTTTAAATCCCTTGATTTAAAAGGGAAAAAGAAAAGGCTGTCCTTCTTCTATGACATCATCCCTCAAAACAACATTAATGCACGTGCCGTTTGCTACTGACGACAGGCTAAGAAACCCTCCTGTGCCAGTAGCCTCCGAACATCAACCTATGTGCTATCTATCTAATCAATTTGCATCCTTTTTCACTACCAAAATAAAAAAATCCAATCCAATCCAATCCAATCCACTTTATTTATATAGCATGAGTTTAAACAAACACAAGTTTTTAAAACTAGACAATGGGTCAGTGCCACGGTACCAGGAACAGGAGGTGTGTTGTCCACGTGTTCACCTAAAACCAACTCAATTACCATCACTTAATTTGATCCAATCAATGACAAAACCTGCAAGACATAATACAGCATTTGAAATCTTCCTCCTACTGCCTTGATATATTACCAGCAGGGTTCTTCAAAAACGTTTCCGAGTGCATGACTCTGGTTCGTCAACATGTGGTTTCCCTCAGGTGTCTTCCCACAAGCCATGACAGCTGCAGTCAATAAACCACTTCTGAGGAAGAACAATCTAGACACCTTGGTAATGAATAATTATAAGCCCACATCAAACCTCCCAATTCGAAGTAAAATCATTGCAAAAGCTGTTTTACAATAGCTGAACAATTATCTGATAATAAATGGCTGTTTTGATGTCAGCATTCAGGATTTTGACCACATCACAGACCTCTCTTGTCAAGGTCCTCAATAACATTCATTTAAACAAAGAGTGGCAAGATTATAGTCTTGGAATTAGTGGATCTCAGTTCTGCGTTTCACACAGTTGACCACAATATACTACTGGACCGACTGGAAAACTGGGTAGGACTCTCCGGTACAGCATTAAACTGGTTTAAATCATATCTAAATGATAGAGATTACTTTGTGTCTATAGGTAGTTAAACATCTGAGTGGATAAAAATGACAGGTGGAGTACCCCAGGGCTCCATTCCAGCCCCTCTACTATTCAACATTTACATGCTCCCTCTAGGTCAGATAATGGAAAACAACAAAATATGTTACTATAGTTATGCAGATGACATACACATTTACATAACCTACTATCATGCGATTCGAACACTGAGTGGATGCACTGAACAAATCAATGATGGATGTGTCAGTGAGTGTCAATGAGTTTTATTTAGCTAAACACAGATCACATTGAAAAAAATGTTTTTGGAACCAAGGAAGAACGAACAGTTTCTGCTCAGCTTCAATCTGCAATGCTGAAAACTACAAACTGAGCCAGAAATCTTGGTTTAGTCAAGGACTTTCAGCAGACTCACTAAGACAATTACATTACATTACTATCACATTAATTAATGTCAAGGGTGAAAGGATTTATGTCTCAGTAGGATTTTGAAAAACTTGTCCATGCATTTATCTTCAGCAGACTTGACTACTGTAACCGTCTTTACAGGACTCTCTAAAAAATCCACTGGACAGCTGCATCTGATTCAGAACGCTGCTGCTCGAGTCCTAACAAGAACCAAAAACTAGATCACATCCCTCCAGTTCTCAGATCTTTACGCTGGCTTCCTGTCTGTCAAAGAATAGATTTTAAAAATTCCAATACTGGTAAATAAAGCACTGAATGGTATAGGGCCAAAATACATTTCTGACCTGCTGCTACGTTAAGAATCATCTAGACCTCTAGTCTGCTTTCTGTCCCTACTGTCTGTCAAAACTAAACATGGAGAAGCAGCATTTAGTTATTATGCGTAACATATCTGAAACAAACTCCCAGAAAACTGCAGGTCCACTCCAACTCTCACATCTTTTAAATCAAGGCTGAAGACCATTTTATTTGCCGCTGCCTTTCACTGATGCAATTTTAAGGCTTTGAAATGCACTGTGACTTTTATTATTTAGTCTTGGCTCTTTTAAACCTATTCTATTTTAGCCTAATTTCCTATCCTTTAACTTATTTTAATGTTTTGTGTATTGATGGAGTACTACTGAATCTGTGGAAAAAGTACTATAAAACCTTTTGTGGTTCAAGAGAAAGCTGCATGCAATCTTATAGCTATCCCCCAGTGATGTCCTTCAGTGGCTAAGTTGCATTGTGGGTAATGTAGGCACCAGTTTTTTTTTAAAAAGGGATGAAGAATGGGTATTAAAAAAGGTGGGTTCAGTGGACCATTTCAAAATCTGGTGTCTACATTACCCACAATGCAACTACCAACTGAGTGACATCACTGAAGGATATTTATCATTACATGCAACTTTTTTTCACATATGCAGTAATAGTCGCCAAGACCACTGATCACACTTTAATGTGTGAAGTGACCCTTTAAATCTCCAGCAAGCAGCAAGATTTTTCAAAAAACTGACAACCCAAAAGTTATTAGTATTTACGAGTTTACTTATCAAAAAAAGAATATGAGTAAATGCTCAACTAACATTTAAAGAAGAAAAGTGAAGGAAAATGCTTTATAAATAACGTTTATCATTATGATGACATTATTATCACCAGGACATAAAGCAGGGTCACACGGTAGCTGCAGCGGTTCGGATGGTCCTGAGGGAAAACCTCAGACCTGCAGTGATTGGACAAACATTGCTACTCTTCCTCCTCTGATTGGTCCGCGGCCTTGCCCTCGTTCGGGTGCCTCCATCCAATCACAGCATCGCAAAGTTCTGCTGCGGAAGAGGGATGCGAAGGAGATGGCTGAACTTAGATAGCCCTGTGTTTGGGAATATCTTCACCATGGAGCTTCTTTGGAGGAAAGAGGGGGGCAGAGGACGGCTGTTCGTCCTCGCTGTGGTGTTCGGGTGGTGTTTAGGCTCTGTGAGCTGTTTCGGACAGAGCCTGGACAGCGAGTTCACGTTTCTGCTGCCAGCCGGAAGATCCGAGTGTTTCTTTCAGACTGCAGCGAAGAATGGTACGATGGAGGTCGAATATCAGGTAACTGTGTGTGTAGTCAGCAGACATAAGCACTTACTGTGTTCACACGCGCATACTACCTGTTAAAGGCGTAAAGCAGCGAGACAGGAAGACGATGTTGTTGGCTAGCAGTCACCACAACCGTTACTCCATTAGCTAGCTGACATGCTGGGAGTCCTATGCGCAACGCATACTTGTACATTTCAACATTAAAACTACAGCTGTAAGATCATATCTGCACTCCTGTGTTAACTTCATGTCGTGGGAGTTATCGCGACAAAGCTCACATTTTCCTCAAACGGCGGTACACTGTGGTAAAAATCCATAACGTCAAGTCAAACTTTATCTAGCGAGTTCTGCGCAAGATCGCACTGAATGATATCCTTCCCGAAACAGACGAAAGGCTCATCACTTAGAAAGATCAGCGATAACAAAATTACCACAGGAATTGAGATAATAGCCACAAGTTCCTCATAGTGAATGAGTCACCGTAAATGATGTGTGGCAGGCTCAGATCCTGGCAGCCTCGGGTCATACGGCAGGAACAGGTCCTGGTCCCGGCGCACAGAAGGACCGAGCAGAGACAAATCCTCACGTAACATGTCTGTTGTCAGATAATGATTCAACTACCAGATTTATCCATTCAAAGATCAAGCGCATGGCATAACGGTTCCGTAGCGGAGCCGTTCCGCAACGTCCATGCAACCAGTGGAATTCCCGAGTTACAGTGTTGCATCAGTCACAGTGTTGATCTGCACACTCATCAGGGTTTACTGAACACTCGAGTGAGCTTGAACAGCTGCCTCAGAGCCACAGGAGCTCTGGCTGCTGAGGGAAATATCAGTCTGGGGCTGTTACTAATACAAATGATTGCCAGTATGCAATCAGCAGCAGGACTGAACAGTTAATCCATATGTTCCTGAAAATGAAATATGGCAAAGGGCAATATTGATCACAGGAGCTGCATTTTTTTGATAGAGGTCAAATGTCCCACAACATACCTTTAGACCTTTTAGAAATATATATATATACGTATGTGTATGTGTGTGTGTATATGTATGTACATATATACATATATGTGTGTGTATGTATGTATGTATGTATGTATGTGTGTTTACATTGTGAGTGAAGATACATCCACGAAAATTGTGACCCATATCACAATGTCTGTCAAAATAATCACAATACGATATTTTTTGCTGTATCATTCAGACCTAAATACATTTTAAAATGCACTGCTTTGGCTCTGATGCAGACTGAAATCTCCAAACTAACTAGTAACTAAAAGTTATCAAATAAATGTAGTGAAGTAAAAGTACAATATTATTCTCCAAAATGAGGTGGAGTGGAAGTTCATACCAAGTAGCAAAAAATAAAAATACTCAAGTGAAATACATGAACCTCAAAATTGTACTTAAGTACAGTACTTGAATAAATATACTAAATTACATTTCATCACTGGCTAACACCAGCTGGAAAAATAAGCTGCTCCGCAAATCATTTGGGCAGTTATAATATATTAGTTAAACACAAAATGTACATTTACACAGAAAACACATCTGCTAAATTCTATTCTGATGGGTATTTTGTGTCAGGCAGGCATTAATAGCCACTGTGCTCAGCACAGGATGTGTTAAAGGGGAATCCCAGTACTTTCACACCTGGGCACTGCTTTACATATCGCGTGTGAAGATGACTAAAAAGTACAAACACTTTTGGAATTCATCCAATAGATCTTCTCAGTCAGCAGCTGTAACAGTGGCTCATAATCCTTGAGGAAAGACATCCACTAAATGCTTGTTTTTGCTACTCAGGCGGAGGCTGATATTCTTATTGTCCAACTACATTACAATAATAGTTGAAAATGACTATCACAATGTCCCAGAGCCTTCGGATTTATTGTTCCGTCCAAAATCCGAAGAGATTAAATGGACTATCACAGAGGCTTGATGAAAAATGAGCATATATTCACATTACACCAGTGGAGCTAGTGAAATTTGGACATTCTAGCAAAAAATAAAATACTTCAGTGATTAATTAGTTATCAGAATTGTTGCTGATTAATTGATTGACTGATCCTTTGAGCTCTACTACTCTCTAAACTGTGCAACACCATGTAAATGATCCATGTAAAGCCATGTTCAGTTCTGCCAGTCAGCAGTTTGTTTGTTTAGTGGGAGAGTCTCGATCCAAGCGACGACAGCAGTCTCTCTCATGAAAGGCCCATGTAATCTCTCTGAAAATGTCCTCGTATCCTGGTGGAGACTCACACCATATAAATGTCTCTCTTCACATACGGTGCTTCCTGTCTTTGTCCCAACTGTCACTATCTAGAAAAGCAAATTGCTGCTTGTTGCTCAGTGTGTGTGTGTGTGTGTGTGTGTGTGTGTGTGTGTGTGTGTGTGTGTGCACGTCCAGGTGATAGCAGGCGCTGGTATGGATGTGGACTTCACCATCCTCTCTCCAGAAGGCATCCGAATGGTCACAGAGAGTCGACGCTCCGACGGAGTCCATGTGTAAGTGCTACGCCACGCTTCATGTTTCTGCCCCAGTAGTGTTTGAACTGTTTTTAATCTTTAACTTCACTTCCTTTTTTTCAAGGGTGGAGCCGACGCAGGAAGGAGACTATCAAATTTGCTTTGACAACAGCTTCAGCCGCTTCTCAGAGAAGATGGTGTTCTTCGAGATTATCATCGAGGGCCAAGGAGGAGATGTGGGCGGAGATGAAGAGTGGGCGGGATTAGAGGAGCCTGACGGAAGCCTCCTGGAGTACAAGCTGGAGGACATCCGGGTGAGATGCTTGTTTTTGGGGTGAGGCTGCGATAAACCTCTGGTGTTTGCACAAATAAGCTCAACCAATGTCTGCACAACCTCCAGACGAGGAGAGATCGATGAAGCAGGTTTGTTGTGTGGGAGTAACCCAGGTCGGGTTTTTCATGGTTTAATCAAACAGGAATAGAATAAAGACAACTTTTCCTCTGGATTATATTTGTCTTTGCCTCCGGAGCAAATATTGTTAATTATATCTTCAAAACAGTCTGCTGGATGATTATTTTCAGCCTTCATTCTTGAACTTTTTACCTTTTATGTAACTAGGATCAATCCTATTGAGATGAAACGTCTGCTTGGGAGTGCTTGCCAGGACAGATGGCAGCACAAGATAAAAACAAGTAATTATAAACAGATTGAAAACAAAACATAGACAGTGTTACAAATATGTGTCATCCCAATAAACAGAGCGCAGTACAAGCCAGGAATCCAAAGATAACAGTTTTAAGCACCAACACCCCAGTCACACTCTCTCCAAGTCTTTCGAAATGGTTTTAAAGAAACTGATTTTGAAGTATTAGAACATCCTGCAGTATATTAAGTCTTCTGAGAATCTAACTGTTCAACGGATAAGGAAGTGGGAATGTTTTGAAAGACGGACCAACGCACGCATGGTTTTTGTGGTTTTGGTCTTCTCACTGGATCTGCTGACAATAGGGAAAATGTAGAATAACCATGACCTAACCTTTAATGAGTACGTGACTACTTTTAATGCTGCTAACACACCAGTAGAGTAAGAATTACTCAACAGTCATACTTGAGACAAAGTAAAGATATTGTGTTAAAATATTATTGGTAAAAGTGAAAGTCACCCATATGAATAGTACTTTATTAAAAATATTAAAGTATCTGATACCGACTATACTTAAGTTTTGAAGGTAAAAGTAAATTATACACATATTTACATGATCACTGTATACTATTGGCCGACTGATTATTGACCTGGCCGGGTATTGTATCTGATATTTTTCTAATCCCATTGATGATAAAATGAACTACTTTAAAAACGTTTGCTGTGCTTCTGCTCTGATGCAGACTGCAATCTGCAAAATAACTAGTAACTAAAGTTATCAAATAATTGTAGGAAAGTAAATGTACAATATTTGTGGGGTGGAAGTATAAAGTAGCAGAAAATAGAAATACTCAAGTAAAGTACAAGTACCTCAAATCTTTTACTAAGGTACAGTACTTTCATCACTGGCTAACAGGCTGGAAACGCAAGCTGCTCTGCGAATTGGACAGGCAGTTATAATAAATTGGTTTAGCACAAATTAATATAATAATGAATATTTACATAGAAAAACACATCTGCTGAATCCTGTTCTGATGGGTATTTGTGTCAAGCAGCCACTGCGCTCACCAGAGGTTGAGTTAAAGGGGAATCCCAGTACTTTCACACCTGGGCCCTGCTTTACATATCTTGTGTGAAGATGTGAGAAAATACTTTTACAGACACTGTAATTTCATCAAGGTAAAACACCCTTATTTTAAACATGACAGACAGAAAATACACAGATGAAGTCGCAGCACATTACAGTCCACATGGCGGGCTGCCAGCTGAGACGACCCACCGCACTAATTCACGAACTTTTAATACTTATTAGTAAAGCCTCACCACTACTCAATTTTTAGTGTAGATGTGGTAATAAAAACACATTATTGTTGAGCAATCCATTTTATTGTTATTTACCTCTGTGATATCGGACAACATATACGCCGATATATATCTGCGATAGGCCACAATCAAAATATTTCACCAGAAAATGTGAACGCTGGGTCGAACAACAGTTTAAAACTCTGTGTACATTTGCGACTATCGTGACTGTCCAAGTCATTTTACTTCCTCCATCTCTCACTCATCCATCTCTCTCATTACAGCCATCACTTATTTTAAATCACTAAAGCTGTCCTCACTCTGTCCTCAGGAGTCCATGGACTCTCTGCACAAACGCCTGGAGCGCAGCCGGCAGATGCAGACGGTGCTGCGGGCGTTTGAGGCGCGGGACCGAAACCTTCTGGAAGACAACCTGTGGAGGGTCTCGTTCTGGTCCTGCGCCAGTGTGCTGGTGATGCTGTGTGTGGCCATGACACAGGTAAACTGAGCACTGACACAACACAATATGGTAATTCAACGGCCAAACGTTTGAGGAATGAGGTCTTATGTTAATCTGTCAAACAGTTTGATGCCGGTGTTTATTCCTCCCGCAGGTCTACACTGTACGTAAGCTGTTCGACGATAAGCGGAGGGTCTGCACATAGAGGCAGCCTGGAAAACCGAATAATGAAGATGTTGAGCTGGCTACCCATTCAGATTACGATCCATTATTTTTCATATTTGTCTGCGTCCACTCCGGCATTCAAAATCAATTTAATGGATCTTTTTTTTTTTTTTACTTCGTATGTGTTGTTTTACATCAGTTTGTGAGCAATAATTAAATCTAAGTGGACCTCGAAGGGTAAACAGATGAGGAACAAATTGAGGAAGTTGAAGTCATTTCATTTCATTCAGTGCCTTTAATGTCAAATCTTCCCACAAACCAGTGAGGAAATATCTTTCGAAAGGCACTGCCTACACAGACAGAACAATAAATGTTGTAGTGTAACTGCTGTGGTACTTTTCTGAAACTGACGAGAGGTTTTGGAATTTTTCATAAAAATTGAAAATGACCTTTATAGGTGGGTAATATGACACAACTCAGTGGCTGATCCACAGAACTCCTAGTTGCCGGTTTACAAGGGATGACAATGTGCAATAGTGTTGTTGGCGTATGTTTTCTTCCTGACAGTTAACAGTCTTCCCATAATATGTGTGATTTGATCCATCAGAGCAGGTGTCTCCTCAGTTGCAGTCGTGACGTTACTGATTAATTTTATTGTGCCAGTTCAGGTCCAAGCTGACATGTTGACAAATGAGAATGTAGAGTAGGAACAAGGGATGATTTTCCAGTATGATTGCCAATAATGTACATGTGTCAGTACTCAGACAAATATCTAATCTAAGTACAAATATTCAGTGTGAACATACTGACTGTTAAATGTGTGTTTGTATATGTGTGGTTTTAGTTATACAAGAACAAACTTGCTTTTTTTTTTTCATCCAGATGTGTTTGTGTTAACAGAATGTGACATTTTGATTCTGCTCAGTCAGCTGCTGAGTGTTTGGGTTTTGTTTTTTTTGTTTTTTTACCAAGGACAGATTTGCATCACATGTGCAACAGAATTATTAAAAATCAGGTTTTCATGGGAGTTATTGATGTTAATAAATGCATTTTTTTTTACACACAAGATACTTTGTTTGAGGTGATTTTTCTTTGTAAAATAAACTGGTTAAAAATCTTTTTAAATGTGTTCTGTGCTCATATGATGCTCATATTCAATGGACTTCTATCAAAAACACAGTGACTAATTCCAGGTCAATTTAATCAGAGTTGAACAGTCTCCTTCACAGCTCAAATGCAGCTTTCTGTTACTTTTGAGTTATGACAAACCTTGGCGCTGTTTTTTCTTAGGCCACAATCAGGAGACCACACGTGGAGAGACACTTGATTTCTGCTGATGTAGCTCCCCCTAATGTCTGACCTTGAAAAAAACAACTTTGAAATTGTCAGACATGGAGCTGGTACCTGGTAATTTGGTCAGATCCACAAAGGATAAGCACGAATTAACTGCACCTGTTGGTATGTAGTACATAGTAATCCGAAAAACACTGAATTTGTTCAAATTACCGAGTTACAACTTTGAGGTATTTCTGCTTGATCAAAGCGTCTAACATGACAACATGCCAGAGAGGCGGTACTTGTGGCGGTACTGGCAGTAAATTGCTTACAGGCCAGCCCAACTTACATAAAAATATAAACAGAAAGCCCCAGGGGAAATAAAAAGGTAAACTGAAGGTGTATAGGGACTTGGGGTTTTAAGGGGTTCCCAAAAAAAACCCAGTTTCCTCACTACAAAGGATGTCAGCAGCCAAGAAGATCCAATAGGGCCTAAATAGACCAGAGTTTCTGGCTGACAATCAAAGACAAATGAGGTTCTCAATGGGACAGGTTTAGAATGAGGGTGAGAGCCACCGGTGTGCCATTTCCCACCACTTTTAAGCGCTCATAAAAAGGGTGTCATCACACCATGATTGGCTGGGAGGGAAATCCCCCAAGCTGCTGCCACTCCTCAACCAGGAGTCAGTCTCCCCACCTGCGCACAGGTGATCTGAACCTCCTGCAATCAGCCATGAGGGAAAATCAGAAAACAAAGAGAAATAGCAAGCCTCAAACAACTGGACTGCAAATACATTTAATAGTTTGTGGTATGTGCACGTTTACGTTCTGCACATTATACAGTATTTGGCAGTATAAGAAAAAAGATGTAGTAAAAAGAAAGTGTTTCACACATGAAAAAAACCAAAAACACTTGAATTATCAAAATATTGTGAAGAAATAACAGTTTTGACTTTTATGTATTGCATTGATGGCATATCTACTGTAGTTAGCATGCTAACTGGCTAGCCCCTAGCTTCATTGTACCTCAAGAGCCTGATTTTAACAACACCAACAATCCCCTGTGATCTGAATCTACCAGTCCGCTTATACGACTGCTCGCTGCACAGTTAAACGAGATTACTAGCTAATTGCAAATAACACTGGTGATATGCTGCCCCCTGTTTGTTTGGAGTATGAATTGGACAGACAGCCGATTCTTACATATTATACCTCATAATATAGTGTACAGTATCTCTGGACTATTTTCTTGTTCCCCAGTTGACTCATCCTGCCTCACTCGAGTTTGACAAACATTTCAAGGGGGGATGTATCAGTAGTTCTTATAATACGAGTGAGTGATCATTGATCTTCATCTTTTATTAAACATCAGAAATACTCTGTAAGGTTAACAACATACCTATATGTAGTAATAATGATAATAATAATAATAAAATGATAATAATAATTATAATACATTTAATATATATAGCGCCTTTCATGGAACCCGTGGTCGCATTACAGATGGAATAACGTGTGTATGTACAGAGGTTATCAGTACTTTTGTCTTATTTCATTATTTGCAGTAAGATCACAAAGGCTATCAGCTTTAGTCCGGCCGTTACAATATGTCAGAATTGATCCCAATTATTTCTGAATCTTGTATTTCCACGAATGTCCAATAAAAACCAAGCATCAACAGTGTAAGCCGAGTGCAAGTGAGTCCAAGTCGGAGTGCTCGACACCTGAGTTTCCTTCACCAGTGGTTGGGACGAGAGGGGACTTGTGGAGGTCGCCTGTGTGAGAAGAAGACCGTGAAAAGATTTCAAACCAGTTTCTGATCATGATGCATCAGTAACTCCCACAGCTGACAGACACAACAGAGAATAGAAAGATCTCTAGAACAGAGGAGTGGGACTGCATACCTTTATTCATTCCTGCCGAGCAGCGCCAAGGCAGTGAGCAACACTATCTGTTGTTGCCACTGGCAACCGTGGTTACCATGGTAACTGACAGCTCCATCATACAGTAAGGGAGGACGGACGTGCCAGGCTGCACACAGAAAAAGTGAGACGTTCCTGTTCTGCACAGCCGTCTCCTTTTGACTATCCAGCAAGTCAAGGGGTCTCGACCTGGATTCACTGAACTGTACGCTCGCAGCGTCATACAGTGACAGGAAGTACGCGTAGCACATGTTTACTGTCTGTGCGTGGAAACGGCAGATTGAACAACAGATGCGACAAGAGAAGAGGTCAAAAAAACAAAACAAAGGCTTGGTGGTGCATGAGAATGTGAGAGGAGAAATGGAGCAAAGAATGAATGAGCAAGAACAAACGGCATCCACCACACCTTCTTCTTCTACTTCTACTCTTTTATTCAGTCCGTCACTGTGTACACCTTCTGAAAGAGAGGCCATTTTATTAAACGACCATTGTTTCTAGTTATGGCTTTTTAAGATGATAACGGATACTGAGAAGATCATTTTTGCTCAAGGCACTTGGATTCGAATTTCACCGTGTGCAGTTGTGGGAGGTCACTGACATCAACTGTGCTACACTTCATAAAACGCAATTAGCCAAAATACTGCGGCGTACAAATTCCATTTAATCAGTCTAATTTTCAATAAGCTCATTTGAAGGCCGATTTTGAAAATGTGAAAATATCGACAATGAAGCGAAAAAGGACTCTATTCAAAAGTGCTGCTTACTTAATGAGGTGCTTAGTGTGTAAGATTACTGACAAAACGTTAGCAAGCGTACGACTCACAAAACGATTACTCCTCAACGTGTTTTCTTCCATTATATAAAAGCTAAGAATCATACATTGTTTTTGAGACACATTTCATTTCAAATGAAACAAGCGAAATTCAAAGACGACCTGCTGGTTCATAACCTTTAAGTCAATTAAATCATCAAATTTATCCCTTTTTATAATACTGAATGCAGAATATTTCATCATATACTTTGTTAAAAAAGAGCTACCTACACTTAAAGTCAAAATTACATACATAATGCTTCTGAAACGCACAGATGGAAAAAGCATCAGATTACCAGTTACAGTAGGACAAAGTTTGTAGTTAAAGGAATATACATGGAATAAAAGGAATAAGAGTAATACAAAAGTGTAAACAAAAAGAAGAGTGTTTTCATGTGTGTGTGTGTTTCTAGTCAAGCAAGGAGGGCTCTGAAGGACGTATGATAGTGGGTCGGTTGGGTGCAGCCGGAGGTCTTCTGCTGCAGGAAGACAGGGGGAGGAATTGGGGGAGGGGGGAGGGAGAGAAGAAACATGCAAGGCAAAACATCATCAGATAACCATGCACCAAACCACCAAAAGCCAGAATGTACAGTACAACCCGTCACCAGCAGTCTTCCACCAGTACCAAAGCCATAAATGAAGCTGTCAGATTATTTGTGTGTGTGTGTGTGTGTGTATGTGTGTGTGTGTGTGTGTGTGTGTGTGTGTGTGTGTGTGTGTGTGTGTGTGTGTGTGTGTGTGTGTGTGTGTGTGTGTGTGATATTACCTGGGAATCCCCGGTGGCAGTGCAGGAGGCACGCGGGCCGGCCTCGAGGGGACGAGAGGCACAGAACCAGAGTTGGGATCGCCTGCGTAGGCCGCTTGGCCGGGGCCGGGTCGAGACGGTACCGGCGGGGCTCCGAAAGCCGGCGATGGGTTGAGGGGGGGTGGAGGGCCCGGGGTGGGACCCCTCACTGCTGGGGGCCGGCCAGGAGGAGGCGCTGTGGCTGCGGCAGCACGGGACGCCGGAGGAGGACTGACACAGAGAAAAAGAGGAGGGTACTTACAAAAGAGATGTCCCCCATTTTAATGATATCATACCCTCAGTTATCTGGGGACAAATTAGTATTGGTATCATTCAAAATAGAGCTATTTAAATGTGAATTTGTTCGTCATATGTTTAGACATTCTGATCATAATAAATAGTTAATTTATAAGAAGAATATGGCATACTAGGGAAAATCAATCTTTTCAGAGATCTTTAAGAGGTTTTATCTTTATGTTGATAACCCAAAAAAAGATTATAATTGGGATTACATCCTTAAATACAATCACATAATATTTCATTTATTTGCATCAGGTGGCACAACACTCAAACTGTTGTGTTAACAAGGACATGGGAAGTCAGTCACAGTTGGGGGTGCTGAGGGGTCAGTCTGTATAATGACGTCATTGTAAATGGTGAGAGTGGTGAGAGGTTTTGCACTACAGCAGTCTACAAACGTAACACCAACATATTATAGATCAAAGCAACCACATCAACCACAGTGAACAACTGCACAGAGATGAAGGGGAGAAATTCCCCCAGACTCCCTTATAAAATTGCTAAATTTTGTGAGTTGCTGAGATAGGAGGAGCTTTTTAGCCTCTGTGAAATGCTGTCAATGACAAATTCTTAATTATTTGGGTCTTCTTGTTAATTCGGCAAATTCTATGCACATCTCTCTCATCTGCCAGACTCAATCTTGCTTTTTTTATCAATTGGTTATAATGCCTCATTGTAGAGGGTGATGCAGAATTCAGGCAGAAGAACAATGAGTATAGTCTTAGATGTAACTTTGGTCTGGATAAGATGCAATCTCTCTGTGATACCGCGATCTGCAGAATTGTATTTTTTTTTATGTCAGTAAGAACAAAGGAGAACACTACTGCCAGGCACCACGACACCTATATTACAATCATTATGGTAAGGACATTCCTTTTCACAACTCTTCAGTGCTCTCTGGTGGACAAACTATGTGATGGTGACACTGTTTCGAAACTACCTTTGTTATTGGCCCACATACAGTTCACACAGATAAGCAGATCCCAAGTTACCTGTGTTTACATGTGCTTTAGTATCCTGTTTATGTGTATGGTGTTTAAATGAAAATTGAGAAGCCTGGTTATTCATCTCCCTGGATAAAAGATCATAACAGTATCCAGGTTTCTGATCATCTGCCTGCTGGCGTCTCTTGATTTCTCACCATATCGGTCACTATGAGATGGTTCAGAGACCTAGATGAGGTGTTTACATGTCACAGCATCCTGGTTTCTATATCCAGGTTCGCATGCGCAAAACATAACCTGAATGTTCCAAAAACTTGATAATGACCAGGTTACAAGTGTACATGTAACGCACTCACTCATATTCAGGTTTGTTACCTTGGCTCCTTGGCAATCCAGCTGTCGTCTACAGGTGGAGGCAGGGGGACAGAAACGGTGGTGGTGCTGATGTCCCCGATGAGGACCAGGGCCTCTTTCAGAGCGTGATACATCCTCAGCATCTCATCTCTCCTCTGGGCCTGCTCAGCCGACTCCTCCATCAGACTGCCCTGGTCCGCAGCTGAGTACAGGTAGGCCAGCAGCTCAGAGTGGATGAAGTCCTTCGCCTGGAGACAGCAGAGGATAAAGGAGAGGATTCATTAGGTATACTGACATACTCCAGATCTCAGCACACTTAAAGTCGAGCATGACTAATGAAAAACGTACACTGTTGATCATGAGGTGCATGATGGTCTTGGGCATGAGGTCTCTGATGGACTTGTTGACGATGCCGATGTACGAGTCCACGAGGTTGCGGATGGTCTCCACCTGCCGTTCCAGCTGCGGGTCCATGGACACGGTGTCGCTAGTATTCATCGCATCTTCACTCTCAGGCTGGAGGAGACCAAGACAGGAAAAGAGGTTTGTTAAAGACTCACCATTTATTTCCCCCCCTCAGATTGTTTTCTGCCAGACTCTGACCTTTTCCGGTTACTGTCATACAGCCTATTTTCTCTGGCACTACATTCCCTCAACCATACAACATCCGTATTCCTATGCACAAGCAGGATTTAAAGTGAAAGGAATACGCTGTTTGATAACAAAATTGCCAAAAATCATTGCATACACTTAAACGGATATATGTTTTTATAGGTGAGACTTATTTTATGTGGCTAAAATACGCCTTGCTGCTGGTATGGTTTACAGCAGTACAAAGCCCTGCTTCCTGCCGTTGCTATGCGCCACCTCTCCACACAGGCGGAGGGCTGATAATCATCTACTACAGGAAATAGACTGACTACAGATAAGCTCACACATCCTGACATCAACAGACCCCAACTATCACTTTAAGCTCAGTTTGTTCATTCTGTCATGAATACAAAGAGAGTTTGTTTTATTTATTGTGTTTTTTGCATTAAAAAAAAAAAATAAAAAAAATTAGTCAGTGAAGATATTTCTCTTCTGATTTAAATTTCTTCCTCTGAACCACACCGGTCACCTTAAAGACACATCAACACTACACCAGTATCTACACCAATAATATCAGATCTTTCTGGAAACACTTTCCAGTGTGAATACATGTGAGAACACCAGTCTTTCTTAAAAATGCTGGGTGTACATTTTTTAGTACATGACCTGAATATACTAGTGTGGAACGTAAACAGTGGATAGCTTTGGCCTGGATATTGGATTCCCAGTTTGCATCCTAGACCAGCAGGGCCGTGAGCTGAGCGAGCTGTTGCACACAGTGCGGTTGTGTTAATGGGTGAAAATGTAGAATGAAGGTTAAAAATTGGTCCACAAACTAATCTCACCCACGATAGATATATGAGCAGGGTCACCTTGCCATTAATGTGGCACAGCTGTTGCGCCAGACTGCGTTAGGTTGTATAGGTGTACCCTCCTAATTAAAGCAGGAAGTGTTGTGTAACTTTAAATATCCCTCAGCCATATTTAAAAGAAGAAAAAAAAAAGCTGGAATCCTAAATAGCATTCAACACGTGAGAACACTCTCGTGTACCTGGTCTTTCTCTGGGTAAACACCAGCTCTGAGGAACGAAGCCTTCCAGCTGTCAACGTCCTCCTGAGTGTCACACGCCAGCTCAATCTGACGCAGGTCTTTATACACATTCCTGTAAGACACACAAGTATATACATACACATTAACACTTTAAATAGCATTTTTTTTGTATAATGTTCATAAACATTTGAACTGCTGAGCCTGGCCATATGTTTTAAAAACTTGTGTCACATGTGTCTTGTTTGGATCACACATTTCTCAGGAAAAACAGTCTCCTTTGCTTCAGTGTCCTCTGGTATAAACTAATAACCATTCTTTTTACTCACATCTACATGATCAGCAAATGTAGTGCAGGATAACATCTTTTTTTACTGAAAAACACGGGATAATATTTTAATATATGGCTGTAATTTGCTAATGAAAAGTCAGATATAGAAAAAGAATGCATACGGAAATCTAAAAACATCCAAAAACATATTTTAAATAATAATAAAAACTAAGCTTCCTGAGGTTCTGTAAAAACAATTCACAGTAAAAAAAAAAAAAAAAAAGCAAACACTTTTCTGGTAAATTAATCTTTCTCAGACAAAGCAAATGTAAAATTGGGACTTTTAAATCAGCCGGACTGAAATTTAAGGTGCAATATGTAAGAATTGACCTTTGACCTGTCAAATTCCTAAGTTAGCTGTGCAGTTAGCGGTTTGAAGTAGCTTTGAGCAGGATCAGGGCTAGCAGGTTAGCATGCTAATCTCAGTAGATATCTGTCAAAACTGTTATTTATTTGCATTCTGTTGATAATTTTACTTGATCTTTGCACGTTCTCAGCAAAAATTCTCACATATTGCCCCTTAAAGGTTCTCCTGCATGCAGCATTTGATGCTGACTGCTTGAATAGGGGTTAGGGTCTGGAGCCCCAAAAACGTGTCCTACGTCTTTGAGGGTACAGAACAGATGAACATAACCTCAGAGCATCCACACCTCTGTTCTGTGTTGAAGATGGCAAAGACGTGTTTGCTGGACATGAAGCCCTTCTCCACGTCTCTCAGCTTCAGGTTGTCCAGAGGCAGCATGTACTTCTTCTCTTTCTCCTGATAAAACACCCAGTGAAGAAATGACCAATATAAAAGCAGGAAGACCACAACAAGCAAAGCATCAACTCAACAGAGCAACACGGTTTCACATTTTCATGCATTTAGTGTCCATCAAGCAGCCTCACCTCCTCGTCTTTGTACCAGGAGAGAGACTCGGCAGTCAGGACAAACCAGTAGTCCTTGGATCCTCCCTTCATGATGCTGATGTTGATGGTGAGCCAGCCTCTGCGGATTACCTGCACACGAGAGTCCAACAGTTGACTCAACTACACACCCCGCATGAGGGGGAAGATGTATCTACGGCAAGCAAATACAACACTAGAAAAACCAATAAAAGAGAGATACACAGACATATAGCAGATAATTGGCTTCAACCGTCATGCAAGTACAACAGCGATCTTCATGAAGAAAGAGCACACAGAGGGAGATCAACCCACACAGCATGAGCTGAAAAAACACACCACAGAGAGACTGAAAAAACAATTGATGACAGACGGGCTCCGATTGAAAGGTCACCTTCTCTGCATCCCTCTCTCTGTCGGACTGACGGACAGGAAGACACACAGGGATAATAAGCAGACATATGCAATACCCTAGTCTGGCTGGTGTAGCCGCGAGTGCATTATGGAGCTGGACAGTCAGCCGTGCAGCCAGTTTGTCCTAGTTTGAGGCCGCGGTGCTGCAACAAAAGATTCCCCTGCGGCCTGAAAACCATATTTTCTCCATAGGCCAGCATTTTATTCAGGGATGATCTAAATTAGGTCACACTGTGAGATTATTGGCTGATGATGTTATTTATTGTTGCTGTTCATTTTGTCTTTGTTGTTGCTTATTCCCCTTTGGTGCCAGGGAAACAAAGAATATAATTATGTAATTATAAATAACTGTTTAAATAGTCATTCAGTCTTTTATTACACTTTCTTTAAAGAGCACACATTCATGAGAAAACCTTCCTTCACATGAAAAAAAAAAAAAAAAAAAAAAAAAAAATATATATATATATATATATATATATATATATATATATGTATAGAGAGAGAGAGAGAGAGATAGATATAGATATAGATATAGATAGATATAGATATATATATATAGAGATAAATAAATATATAGATAGATAAAAAATATATATATATATATATATTTTTTTTTTTTTTTTTTTTCTTGTAAAAGAAATTCCAAAAGCCTTTATTAGCCTGCTATACAACCACCTACTCTACCTGCCTACTACTCCTGCTACGACCTACTTGAGCCACAGAATAACAAAATAGTTGAAATCATTGAGGTGACAGCGAGTTATAAAAACAAACAGATGAATTGCATCGTGAAACTGCTGCTGTCAGCGGAAAATGTCAGTATATTTTATTCACGCTGAGGCTGAAGAGAGTTTATTGAAATCCTGTTCAGTGCACGGTCAGTGGGACACAGACAGAGATGTGTGGCGGGTCGCACAGCACAGAATCAAAGCAGGATGAGAACGAGCTTGTCTGTGCCCTTCGCTGGGTGAGAAATACTCATGAGCCATCCATGAGTGTTACTCTTTCACTTCCCTCTTCTTCATCAAGGAGCACAAATCCTGTCTCTGGTCATGGTCTAAATGACTGTTGACTCCCCCACCCACCCAAAGAGGAAGTGACAAGTGTTGGTGCGGGGGGGGGGGTACGGTACTTACAAGAATCTCTCCCTAGACCGTAAAAGAGGAGGAACACAGGAAGAGGAAGAGGAAATAAAGAGAAAGGACAAGAGGGGCACAGACAAGAGTATGTAAACAGGAGAGACGGGCTGAGACAATGACAGACAGAACAAGAAATGAAAAGATAAACAGCAGGTGAAAGCAGCCGCTATGATGCTTCAGTGGGGGCTGTGTATGGGGGGGTGCGGTGTATGTGTTGGAACAGGTGAGTTACCTGATTGGGCATGACTCTCTTCTTGGTGGCGTTAGCAGCAGTCCTCTGTTGAGCACTGCAGGAGAGAGATTCAATAATATAAACCCTGCTCCAAAACACGGTAGCGATGCAAAACAGGCTGCAGAGGAGGAGTTTTCATCTGTTGTTTTCTGATGTAGTTTGCAGAGGTCCAGACGAACCTTTAACACCGGCAGCACTGGTGCTATTTACAGGAACACCACTTAAATTGACATACAACGCAATATATTCATATTCCCTCCATCATTTATTAATTCTTTAGCAATAAATAAACAATTTAGAGAAATAACCAGTTTGCAATAACCAACATACATATTAAGGAAGTGGATCAAATGATCGATGGAGGAACATTTTGTTTGCGATTTCTTGTTTTTTTCATAGCAGTGGCAAACACTGCAAATCGTTACCAGTGGGAACGCTGCTCCTGTAGTTTCACATGATATATGATAACAATGATTATGTTAAAAAAACCTAAATCATGAGGGGTGTATTTGTAAGTTCCACAGGTGCTCCTTGTTATAAAACTTTGTTGTGCTGTCTTTAAAAATGGTTCACAAAATGCAACCATCACAGTCTGGAGCCATGCCTCGGTCTATAAACACAGAACAGTGTAGAAAGTCTGTCACAATTTCTTAAAGACTTCACATTACTTATTTTGTTGATCAGCAGTAAACCCAGACATTCAATCTCATTGTCACATATGAAAAAGCAAAGCAGCAAGTAAACACTAAATGAATGAAGTTTTGGGGAAGAAATTTTAATCAAAAACAGAAGAAAAATCTTCATAAAACTTTTATGACCAAACCAACTAAATAAACAAACTCTTTGTTTCATGACTGAATAAACTGAAAAAAGGACAACATAATTCATACTGTTTTACTTGTTTAACTGTTTGTATTTGGCGGACCCTGCCACCTTTCAAACACATGTCCTTTGGACCTTATTTTCCTCTGAGAACAGCCTGTTTATTCAGCTATGGAGTTTGTATTATTACCTCACCTATTGTTAATATTTGAAGAGTTTGGATTTCTCTATAAGGTGGTTCATAGAATATCAAGAGTTGCGGATCATTTTCCCAGAGTGCGTGAATTTAAGTCTTACTTGGCAAATCCAATGAAGTCCTCATGGTTAGTGTTGATGTAGGACAGCTCTATGTCAATCAACAGCAGCACCTGAGAGGCAAAACATCACACATGTTGTGTATGCAAAGAAGTGACGAAGTGATCGTACAAATGTACAGGTAGGCCACACACCCACACCCACACACACACCCACACACACGCGCACCTGGTCTTTGGTCTTGCTGTCCCTCTCTCTGACGTAGGTGGTGACGATTCTCTCTGTCTCTTCTCTCAGACGAGGGTACGATCCCAGCTGAACACACACAGGAGACACACACACTGCTGCAGGCACCGTGATTACAGCATACACACGCCTGTGTAGGCTTACATCCTCATAAGCGACATAATGACACAGAATATAAACACAACTATGAGGGAAGACATTTGACACAATTTGACTAAGGAGGCATGCAACGACTTCCATATCAGCTCGAGATGTCTTTGTAACGTGACGTGAATTGAAAACCGCCATTAGCATAACGTCGTCTCGAGCTGATAGCAAGTCCAAACAAATCAGCGAGGAATGAGGAAAAAAGATGAGGTTAAAGTCGAGAACAATGACTGAATAATAATGATGGACGACACGGTTTCTCTTGATATCCCAGCACCATCCCACCCATCGCTTCTGCACAGAAAATGACGTCATCAGTGCTTGATGGCAGCACCCGCCCCCAGTTGGCTCCTTTGTTTTACAGTGGGAGGAAGTGGAGACGCGTCGTCCATTTTTTCATTACAGTCATTGGTCCAGAAAGAGAAAGAAGATTAAGTAGGGTCTGATGGGGTCTTATGTGGGGACGGTGTGGGTGCATTATTGTCAGTGAAAAAATCAGTGAAAAAAAAAAAGAAAAAAAAAAAGGTTGTATCAAAGAAAAGGCCCATGAATATCTCCGTTGACAAGACAGGGTGGAAAACAGCCAGGCAAATTTCTTAGTGGGGGTCTGATTTTGTTAAGTGAGGCAGGACGAGGGGTGGTTGCGTAAATCACCAGTCGCAGTGCTAATGGGGTGAGTGGGCTGGGCGAGGATCAGTATGGGCTCATTAAGATTCTTCATTAAGGAGGGGAACCGCAGGGTGAGGTGAGGTGGGTAAGGACGTGTGCTTAGTGAAGCCTTCAAGCAGCGGTGAGGGGGAACGATCAACAACGCCAGACAGTGACATATTAGTTCATTATGTTCTTGTGACCCGTTTGATTTTTGTCATTTCTTTTCTTTGATTGCTCTCTATCACTCTGTTCTTTCATGTCCCCTCCACTCCTCTCTCTGCATCCATCTACTGTCTAAGCTGTGTCTCTCCGCTCTTTACCTTTTCAGCGCTCTTCCTGATCAGGGTGACAAGCTCGGTGACGACCAGGTCGACACATTTCAGACACGGGTCTTTCAGCTTAATGATCTGCTTTTTCACTATGGCCTCAAACGCCATGTCTGGGGTGAACAGGCCTGTCCTGTGGTGATAAATCATGGGAGTTGGAGGTTTAATGTCAGGTGAAGGAAGAGGCGGTTGTAGCGTAGGTCGTGATGAGGGAAAAAGGGAACGTTGGTAGAAAAGTAAAAGTTGGAGGGAATAGTTTGGGGGAAAGATAAAGTCTCCAGAAAGGAAAAAAAGAATGAGGAAGATTGAGGAATGTGACAAAGAAAAAAAAACAGGTATTTAGTTAGTTCAACTTCATGTGCACGACAGAAACAAGCTGCAGGTTCTCAAAAGAGTTCATTGCAATTTAACCTTCCTGTTTTTTAAAAAGGTCCCATATTGTAGAAGGTGAATTTCCCACTTCTTCTCTTTTTAAAGCACGTCAGTAGAGAAAAATGTACACAGCCTGTATTCAGACACTGTGCCTTTCAAACGAGCTGTCGGGACTTCTGTAAGAGACCTTTAAGAGTTAGCCGACAGCTTTTTAGCCATGCTAGCGGTATCGCTCTATGGATGGCAGTGCAAGTCTCTCCATCGCTTTGCTCCACACCAACATATCTCAAAGACTGCTGGCTGGATTGCCATGAAATCTTGTACATTGGGACACCCATATTTTCCTGATGATGATGATCACTTATTGGTCACCTGGTCAAAATTTCAATTTGACTAATACTTTTGTTCGGGACCAAATATCTGCTAAACTATTGACAGTCATCATCACAGTCTGAGCGTATGCATCGTAGGCAAAAGCCTCAAAACACAGAGGAATAAATCCATCTCCATCTCTGGTGAACAGAGGTAAACTTCTCCCTGCTAAATTTCAGCATGTTAGCATTTAACCCAAAGCTCCCCTTTGCCTCAGTGCAGCCTCACAGAGCTGCTCGCATGGATGTAGCCTCTTCGTCCTGTTTGTAGCTGTAGCATAAAAGTGAGCCTGCAGCTTGTTTGCAATGAACGTGCACAGGAACATGTCACAGCCCGTCTGTTTCTGACAACACGGCCTCTCAGAGACAACACTCCGGTGCACTGCGGTACAGTCGGGACATTCAAATGAAATATCCAGCGTTTTTTTCACACAGCTATACAAAATGTAACCCTTCAGTTGACTTCACCCACTTTATTTTATTTTAAAGTTGACGAAATTATGTAAAGCGAATATTACTTTAATAACGACTGCTTTATCAAACAGTTGCCACAAAAATGGCCACTGCCGTAAAGCTGGCTGGTCTCTGCGGTGTGTATGTTCAGGTGTGGCAGTCGGGCCGGAGACCATGCAGTGATACCTTATTAGTGCACTGCCTGACTGTGTTGATGAGCTCCTGGATGACCAGGTCGATGCATTTCAGACAGGGCTCTTTCAGCTTAATGATCTGCTTTTTCACTATGGCCTCAAACGCCAGATCTGGAGTGAACAGGCCTGTCCTGAAGGACATACACACAAGACACACATGGAGACATGAAGTAGGAGAGGGGAGGGGGTCGATAAACACACAGGAAGAGTGTGAGACGGGCACGCAGATGAAGTAAGACATGAAGCAGACGGACACTGACTATGTTTACATGCACACTATAATATTTCACTATCATACCAGATATAATACGGGTCATGTAAATAGCTTATTCTCTTATGCAGGCCTTATTACGAACACAGCATTTTCTGATTAAGACATGGAGGATAAACTGAAATTATTCTGGTTTTAGAAGCAGTCTTTGGACGTGAAAGAGGGCATATAGAATACATGTCTCATTTTGGGCTTTAACTGAAGTTTGCATCACACAGCTTTTTGCTCGCTCACAGGAAACCCTGTGTGTATTCATGGATGTGTTGTACACAAACCCACTAGCTACAGTTTGCGAGGATGGGGGGGGGGGGGGGGGTTAGAGATGCATGCCCATATGATTAGAACACATTTCTGGTCAGAAAAAGAGGCAAACCGACCTTTGCACAAAGACTCAATGAGTTTTTGGATGTGTACAAGTGTTGCAAGGCTGACTTTTTCAAGAAGGTAGTTGAAGGAATGAAAAAGTGAGGTAAACTTGAGCGGTATCCAAAATGTTATATCGTGACATCGTCCTTTTGCCGCCACATTAGCTTGCATTTGCAAGTCAAAGCCCAAAGATGCCATGACAGTCGTGCGACAGTCAGCTCCAGGTGTTCCACCTTCCCATTTTTTTTTACGTGATGTTCAACGTATGCACAGCTGCATGTCAACACAAACATTAGTGTAATAGTAATTTTCATTAGCCATGTCAACAGCTGGATGGTAGGAAAAAAAAAAAAACTGGAATAATTTGTGCATGTAAACGTCAGTAAGGTAGACCAAATGAGGAGTGGAAGTGGAAGAGAAACGTAAAGCTTACAAGAAGCCAAGGAGACAAAATAAGATAGAAGATAGAAAGAAGAGAACAGAGGCAGACAGGACTCTTTAGAGAGACATGTAAAACAGGACAGACATCGACCGCAGGTCTTTATAAGGCTGAATGAACACAAACAGAGAAAGAGAGGGCTGGCTGCTACATGTGAAGTGCTGTCTCAACTTGCCTGACTCCGTGGATGTTCTTAATGGCGTAACTGATCTCTTTCCTCAGCTCCTTTTCATCAAACTCCATCTGAGACAAATTAAGAAAAAAACCTTTATTTGCACTGCGACAGAAAAACAAACATGACTCGAGGCAAGAGGAGAAGTCTGTGGGTTTGGATTCATGACAGCTTATGCAACACAGCTGCAGAGTGATAAAGGATTTATGAAGATTAAAACATCAGTGGTGTAAACACAGAAACACATCATTAAATGAGGCGTGACAACTTGAGCCATCCGACAGGAAAATAACAGAGAGCGACTCCTTATCCACTTAATGACAATTATCAGGATGAAAACAAACATCAGTCACCTTCACCAGCTCAAAGGGAAAGCGTTCGTGAAAGATGCGGTTGATCTTCGCTCCGCCAGACAAGTTGGAGGTGTCCACCTGATCTCCAGACCCTTCGATGCACTTCTCAAAGTCCACGCCAAACTGCTGCACCATCCTGCAGATTGTACACAGTATATTGAACTACTGTGCTGTAATGAGTATCCGTGTGTGTGTGTGTGTGTGTGTGTGTGTGTGTGTGTGTGTGTGTGTGTGTGTGTGTGTGTGTGTGTGTGTGTGTGTGTGTGGGTGTGTGCACTGACTGGAGTAGGGCCTTGGTCTTGCGTGTAGGGTCATCAGGACGGAAGTTCTTGTACTCCTCCACCTCCTTCTCCAGTGACAACAGCTGGCTCTGCAGTTTACTGCGTAACCCTGGCAAAGTGTCACGGATGTGGTTGGTAAGTTGCTGGAGAAAAGAAAAGATGAAGAAAAGATTTACCATGAAAAATATAAAAAAAAACAAAATAAGAAAACACGTGTGATCAGGTGTGTGTCTCACCTGGTTGAGCGTCTTCTGCAGGTGTGGTGTGCCCATGCGTTCTGCAATGTGTCTGTACGCAGGGTGAGACAGGAAGAACTTCCTCTCAGCAGCCAAAGCAGCACCGATGTCTTTCTTCCCGTCAATGTCCTTTTGACTGCGGTTCACCACCCCGATGTACCCTGAAGACAAACACACATAAGGTACCTGAAGATTTGTTTTTTGATAATAGTAACACCTGAATGCTTTTGAGCCCGAACCCTAATCCAGGAGTGTTTCACCAGACTGAACACAGGAAGCAGGGCATCACCTCAGAGTGCATTAAGACCACAGGCTGTGATTTTTCACTGCATACTAAATGACTTCATATTCACTTAACTTGTTTTATTACTTTCTGAAATGGGGGAACTACATGTACGAAGAGCTCCACTGTTAATCTGGTAATGTCAAATTAAAGATGAGCATCAGTCTCACAGGCAGTCTTTCATTTCCGATCCAATGCACGGAAGCAACCAACACAACTAATTTAATATGATATGTTCATTATCTATTAATGTGCAGAATGTTTTCACAATTTATCGAGCAACCTTTAAGACATTCTAAAAGATGTCAAAATGTATGAAAAAATAAATAGTCAAAGTCAAAGTGCTTCTTTTGTCCCACCAACAGTCCAAAACCCAAAGTCTCTTCATTTACTGTCATAAATGACAAACAAAAGCAAGAAATCATCATATTTAAGAAGATGGAACCAGCAAATGTGTCTAAAATAATTTGATTAATTGATTATCGAAACATTTGCCATTTATTATCAATTCTTTCAACTGACGAGCTGCGTGGTCCTACCTCTGCGGAGTGGCAGTAGTTTGTTTTCCAGGATGTCTCGTGCATCCGTCCCCTCGTCCATCAGGTCCAGCTTTGTGATCACACCGATAGTCCGCAGCCCTGAACACAAAGTGATTATTGTTCAAATCTTCACATATGGAAGAGCATGTTCAGCATTTAGAGAGAGAATGTTATTACATTATTTAGCCAGGGAAAGTTCAATAACCCCCAGTGTGGTAACTTTTTTATAGTGGTTTCAAAAACGTACACACAGAAGAAACGGCTTAATAGACAAGTCAACAAGAGTCTGCAGCCTTGCCAGCAGCTCTGTGGGGTTGTAAATAGGCACAGCTGTGCTTTGAGCTAAATGCTAACATCAACATGCTGACATGCTCACAATGACAATGCTAACATGTCGATGTAAGCAGCTATAATGTTTGGTATGTTCACCATCTTCCTCTTAGCATCTTGTTCTTGTTCAACTTGCTAATTAACACTAAGTGCAATGCAGCTGAGGCTGATGGGAATGTCATTAGTTTTACATTTATTTGTCTCTGAACAAAAGTGTTAACCAGATTCAAATTTGATTGGATGATGTCACTAGATGGAAAGGGATCACTGAAGACATTACAATTACGAGACAGGAGGACTGCAAAACAAGGCACTTAAATGCTAGCAATTATGTAAGTAAAGATCACAAATGTAAGCAAAGCTCAACCTTAAAGGTGCAATATGTATGAACTGAGCACATGTTAAATTCATCTTATAAACAAATATGGGGCAGCAAATCACCAGAGTAACTCCTAACTGCCTCTAACTGTAACTGCTGTTAGCTAGTTAGCTGAATTAGCCATGCAGCTAGCTCTCCTGACTATGAGTTTACAGCACTGGGGAAGTGTTGGTGTTTACTAGCACAGGTGCTTTGGACCAAGATGGGCCAAGGCTAGCTGATAAGCAGGCTAACATAGGTAGATATCACTGCAATGCAATACAGGTAAAAAGAACCCTCTCGCTACATTCTGTTGCTAATTTTGTTAACCTTTAAATATTTTCAACTCAGATTCTTCCATATTGCACCTTCTAAGTACGCCTCCTGTGAATATTTCTTAAAAGTACTTAACTGCCTACACACAGTATGTACAGTAGTTAATAAATTATTAATAACATCCTCTGGGTGGAATGAAGGAACTCCAGAGGCGGAGATAATTAAATTAATATCTAACTTGTGACTAATCTTCAGTCAGTGCTGCCAGGAAGTCTTTTAATAATGTAACTGTTAATTATTCTGACGATCGGGCTGGCTCCTGCACTGAGGCAGAGATTAATAGAAAGAGTAAGAGTGATAACGGCTGCAAGACACAGCAAAGAGTAATTAGCCTTGTTTAAAATTAGACCAAAAGATGGTTACATTTAGAGAAATACCCAGACAGGACGTAGCAAAAAGACAAAAAGATCTCACTACATCTCCTTACCCTGAGGGTCCACCTCCTTGGCGATCTTGAGGGCGTCGGAGTTGGCCAGGTCCATGTTTGCCGGGGTGACGGCCAGGACCAGACAGCTCTCCTTGGTGATGAACTGCATCAGCATGTCTCTAATCTGGTGCTCGATGTCATGGGGCTGGTCTCCCACAGCCACTTTGGTCATCCCGGGCAGGTCGATCAGGGTCAGGTTCAGCACTGAGAGGGCCAAAGAAGGAAGTCAGACAGAGGCTAAAACTGCACCGAGGAGGCTGAGTTTGTATTTGTCTGTGAGTGTTACCATTAGGGGAGTAGACACGGAGGTTGATGGGGATGGGTGAGATGCCCTTGTTGGATCCAGTGATCCGGTCGGTCTCCGCTTCAATCTCCAGACGGACCTCTTCAAAGTCCACAAACTTGCGTCCCTTACAGTGCAGGAACTCTGCATACTCTACATGGAGACAATCAGAGCATTAAACATGAGAGAGAGGAAGATTGGCCCAAAGAGGGGCAATGCAGGAACATTAAGGAATAAATTCCAGAAAACATGTATTTAGCTTTTAAATGTGTGATTAGTCAAATATGGCAAAATTGTAAAGGTAGCTCCCAAAACATAGGGGGCAACATATCACCAGAGTAAATGACAAATGCTGCTGCTCTTTGCTAGCAATCCTTGGCTGTAGCTAACAACTGTTAGCTAATTAGCTCATGACTCAGTCAGTTGTTTTGCCAGTTTCTTGGCAAGGGATGCAGAACAGAGGTGATTTACAGCCGCTGGACTATGACCTTCTTTTTTTTTTCAAATGTATTATCAGACTATTAGACTATCAGCTCTCGCCAGTACAAGGGTATACTACGAGACCGGACAGAATGGGGCTTGCTGGTTAGTATGCTAACTTCAATAGATATCTATGCAACACAATACATAGATGTCTTAGACATAACGTCAACACTGTTGTTTCTTCACACTCTGTTAATGATTTCAGTTCATTTTTTAAGTGTTTAACAAACCAACATTCAGGCCATATCACCTTATAAATCGCTCCTTTAACAATATCTAATATTAAATAAATGTTTTATCTGCATCTGTCAGCCGAACTTTAATATCTGTGAGTTGTGCCATTTCAACATGGAGCAAGTCGATTCTTTTTTACTATACCTGATGATTTTACCTACTTACTTGATTTCATACTTTGTGTGTTTGAGACGTCTGTCAACTTGCTGAGTACTGGTGTTTTTATTTGTCTGACAACTGAGGCGTTGCACTGAAATTTTGTTGTACACTGTGCAATGACCATAAAGGTATTCTATTCTATTCTATTCTAGATGAAAAATGTTCATTTTGCCTACAAACAACTGACTCTAGTTCTTGGTATTAAGAGTGTAAGCCATTTTCCCGACCCGTGCAGAACTTGCCTGCTTTACTGTTGACCAGCTGAAGGATGAGAGGACGACGAGTGACGATGCCATTTCCACGGGGCAAGAAGTCCCTGAGGGAGAGAGATGAAGGTGAAGTTAGAAACAAATACGAGGTGAACAACACATGTAAAGACAAGAGGAGGAGAAAAACCTTTTCCAGAGTAATAATTCAGCAACGTGATGTTTTTTCTTTGCAAAACAAAAACAACAAAAATGGAGCCAAAGTGCCCTCTTGGTTGGGTCTCTGGTAGATGAAACATGATAAAGAGCCCTCTTTTCACTACTCGTATCACTACTTTCTGCACCCTGGTGCCCTTTTCTTTTTTTTTTTCTCGCTCTGCCCCTCAAACATCGTGAGTCCACCACTGGCCCACGCATGTACAAGTGTGCATTATTGATGGCGGACAAGGATTGACTTACACTCCTATTTATTATGAATAGTGCAAAGAGAAAGAAACATGTCTCTCTGTTTCCCCGTCTCATTACAGGCACGTTCATCTAAATGGAAACTCCTGTTCAATAGAGCTGCGATCATGTCCAGGTCACTGACTACACATCTCTCCAGGCTACAGGCATACTGTATGTCTGTGTCTGTCTGTTTGTCTGTCTGTCTGTGTTTACCAGGTCAGCGGCAAAGACTGAGCCGATCTCCAGTGTAAGGTAACCGGCCACTCACACACATTCGAACACATAATGTTGTCCACTGCTGACAGAGCAGTCAGGATGTTACACAACAGCGATTCCCATCCTCTTTCCTCATCTCTTCCTGTCACTTATGAAAGCACGGCGTGACTAATACGATCACCAACAAGACAGTTAATCAATTCCGCCGCTAACCAGCAAATCTCGCACCCAAGCATTTGCTTATAACAGCGCTTCATGTGAGAATTTGCCTCTTCTTCGTGTTTTACATCTTTATAGTTAAAATACTGGGCTCTTTTTGACATTTTTCCGTTTAAATCAGTGGATCCGAACTAGAAGCAACTGGCCGATTCATTCACTCATTCATTCATTCACTGCTGAAATATGCTCTAGTTTCAGCGTCTTGATTGTGAGAACTTGGCACTTTCTTTTATTTTCTATCATTCTAAACTTAATATCTTTTTCTATTTTGTGTGTAAAAACATTTGAAGGTGTAATCATGGGATCTCAGACCTTTTTTTTTTTTTTTTACAGTTCTTCTTTACTTTTAATACAGGAAACAGTGAATCTCCACATTAAGGAAAATGATGTTAGGAACAACTCCATTCCAAACCCCTCTGGCTTTTGACCCTGTCGTCACAGCTAACATGCAGCGAAAAATGATTTCCCCTCAAAACAACTCAGACCGTTATGCTTTAATAACTGCTAAAAGCCCGGGGACACAAAACCATCCAAATGTGCACCAGTTAAAGAATAATATTTCGAGTTCATGTCAAGTTTCATGTCTGTCATGACACAATATTCTGCTAAATTATGATAACTTTTTAGCTGAACCAAAAAAAGCCTCCTGTTTTCGTTCAGTTAAGGGTCCTTCTACGTGTTGGGGGTCCCTGAGGACCAGGAGACAAGGACAGTAGTTGACTGAATCAATTCATCCTTTCAGCCAGTTTTTCAAGCAAAAAACGTCAAACTTCTGCTGGTTCCTTTGGGTTTTTGGACAGTTGCCGGACAATTTAAGGACTTTTCCAGAGCATTTTTCACAATTTGTTGACATTTTAAAGACGAGGCCATTATTCATTAAATAATTAGCAGAATAACTGATCGTGAAAATAATCTCTAGTCGCAGCCCCGACTGACCTAAACCTTCTCCAGTTACCCTAAAAAACAAGCCAACGTCACACCTCGGGCTAACAAACATGAAAAACAGCGAAGTAGCCTTCTGTGGGTATCTGGTACCCAGTGTGTCATATACACATGACAGTGCAGCTGGTGACATCACTGATGACCCCAGCACAAACACATCAATGCCCCTACTGTCTCCCACAGCCACTGCTTGGGACCCGGAGACAAAAGGCAACAGGAAAGAAAGGAGACGTGGCTGCCTAATCGACATTCCCTATCTCTTGGTCAACAAGTGAAATCCTACTGACATGTACAAGAGTAAAGCGGGTTCGCTTCCCCGGGCACCTTCACTCGAAGATAAAGACACAAAGCTGCCACAGAAACCTTCAGCAGCGACACGGCCATGTTGTCTCCCACTTTCCTTTTTTTTTTTTCTCCCCTGAATGGATTTTCTCCCAACGCAAAAACCTGAGCCGGGTGCTCCTGACATGTGGAATTAATGTAGCTGTTGGTTTGCTGCTATTTGTCATCAAAGAGGCTCCACAATTCAAATTCTTTCAGACTCATTCATCAACCTCACAGAGACATTCAGCTGCGCAGGCGTGTTGGCAGTGCAGACTCAAGTCGTCTGTACTTTTGTCTGCATGAATTCATCCATCTGGTGGTGACATCAACCTGTTCGTGCCTCGCCCAAGTCAAACTTTGACCTGACCCATGTAACATAAAGGCCTGTAAAGATGTATTTACAGCCCTGGGGGCAACAAGCCTCAAGGAAACACAGCCTTTGTAAATGTTTGACAGAAACATGAGGCAGTGACAGAGGCAGTTTCGTGTTCCTGCTCAGGAACTTCATTGTATGGTTTTAGGATGTGGAGCTGCAAACTAAACTCACTTTGTTGTTGTTGTTGTTGTTGTTGTTGTTGTTGTTGCTGTTTTACCAATCCCCCCCTCAGTGTTTAGCCTCTCAGTCAACAGATGTTTACCTGCGTGAAATGCGTAATAATTGATCGGGAATAGCTCAGCTCCAAAATGGAAAGAACCCGTTAGGGAAGAAACTGGGAGGCGCCGACACACACAGCGCGTAACCAAGTGCTTAGTTGGCGACTTTTACGCAAAAGCTCGGCGCAATTTATCTCTAAAGAAACAGCAACAGCAAACAAAACCACTTCCGACAAAGTAGACACCATGTTCACAGAATCCAAGGCTACATAAAAAGCGTATAGCTACAACCTTCCGACGAAATTCTCCAGCACGGAGCTCTTTCCTGCGCTCTGGCCACCGACGACCGCTATCTGCGGCAGATCCAAGTTGCAGCTCTGTCCGATGGAGCTGAAGGCGTCCTGGAGCTTGTTGATGAGGGGAATGAGGTCTTCCATTCCCCGGTTTCCCATTGCGGCAGCTCGGTCAGCCCAGCTGGCGCTCTCCTGGCCGGTTAAATAAGACCCGGAGGGTCGCTGTTCCAGCAAACCTAAAGTTTCCAGACGGCACCGCAGCCTGTCACAGTCTCATGAAAACACAGCGCGGTTGAGGGTCAAGAGTCCCCGCTGAGGTCAGAGCACTGGCTGGATTATGAACTGGGTGACTGCCTGATAAAAGTACCCACATCAGACCAAAAAACTTCTGTCATCATCCGGTCAGGCGACACCCAGCCTCTGCCGGAGATCGTGGCTCCGCCTCCAGCGGTCATCTCCTCTGTCATTGGTCAGCCGGGACGTCTGTCATCGTGTTCAGACGCGTCATCAGTTTTATACAGCTTTGGGACCTGCACTTTGGAACAGGGGGAATGGAAGTCTACTTGTATTCATTACTAAAAAAAAAGAAAGAAAGAAAACCCCCTTAAAGGTGCACTCTGTAGTTTTTTTAAGAGAAATAAACACTCAGAAATATGTTGATTTTTTTTTGTTTTTTTTTCCAAAACTGAATAAACAAGCTGTCCTCAGAGGAGAACAAGGTCCTCAGAACACTGTTTGAAGCTAGAAAGGTGACTGGGTCCGCCAAATATAAACAAAGTAAGGCTGTGCTGTCCTTCAGAGACAGTTTGGCGTGAAAAGCAAGCCCGAATATACACTGGGCACTTTTTAATTTAGTTTTTAAAAAGTAGAAAAGTTTCAGTTCTGGTTTCACTGCTACAATAAATTCTTCAGCAGCAGACAGGACGAGAGGAGCAGGCCTCTAACAGACTTATATTAGTATTTTGTATGTCCTGTCACTATTCAGTAAAAAATCCTCCCTGTCTTCAGAACAGATTCTGCTCGTTTCTTCTTGATCCTTTGCTGTGATGTTCACCTTCACTGTCTTGGAAAAATGTATGATTTATCGCGATGTCTTTGACATTTCATCGACCAAACAATAGTCAGTTTGTGAAGAAAATAATCACAAGTTTGATCACATAATACACAGCTCAGTCAAAACAAAGGCGTACTTTGATGATGCTGTGATGTGTGATGTAGTTTGGGATCATGGGAGTTGCTGTCTTCATTGCTGAACATCCAACAATTGCTGACGAGAGCCTATCTGACATAACTCAGACAGGAGGTCATGTTTTAAGGTTTTATTCACACTTGACCTTCAGTCTCATCAGCTCAGCTCTCTGACTCTCTCCCGGAAGTAAGAGTGACAGGCGCTATTAGGTGCACTATGTAGTTTTGGGGAAGACATTTAAATCAGAGGAGAAAAAAGTCTTAATTGACTGACTGTTTATGCTTGAACAAATGTATGTAAAGAAACTGATCTTAAAGAACAACACAGTTTCATTCTGTTTTACTTTGTTAATATGTGGCGGACCCTGCCAGCTTTCTAGCTCCAAACAGTGTTCTGGGGACCTTATTTTCCTCAGAGAACAGCTTGTTTATTCACTTATGGAAAAGATGCATATTTATGAGTTTGTATTATTACCTCATTATTATTGTACATTTTAAAACCCTGAGTTTGAAATTCTTCTCCAAAACGACACAGTGCCTCTTTAAACAGATATTTCATATTATATTTCATGACTGTAAATGACAGCCTAAAATGAGTAATTAAGAGTTTATGTATCTCAGCTATACACAATCTTCATACCTCATCTATAACTCTGACCGCTGACTGTCACCTGTTATTTAAAAGTTTCCTGCTGATACAGTGATGCTTTAACAGAGCCACAAACATTAACATTATCCTCCACCATCTCATAACCTTCCAGACGTGTTATCTTTTTCATAAATTCATGAACTTTCAGCCGGACACTGAGAGAGTTTGTCCGTCTGTACTTGTCAGGTTTCTTCTACCAGTATTTAACAGATAAAACGATGCCTGACATTCACTGAAAAACTGATCAGCAGTATTAATGTCAGTGTCATGAGACATGAGAACATAACTACTGACTTAAAACAACCATCAGGTGCTTATATGAACAGTGAAGCAGACTTTCATCGCCTTTTTTGTGCCACAATATATCCAGGTGTTTATCTGAAACTAATACAAAGCAAGGCCTCAGAGATGAAAATGTAAAAAAGACAAGCTTTTCTTTGTGTCAGGCGGAGGTATTCCTGGATGTTGAACATGTTTGTGAGCTGGTGAGTGGTCACACCGGTTAATCACCAGCTGATCATCACTTTAGTCATGAGAGGGCGCTGCAGAGCTGAACAAATGCCAAATGTCCTGTACTGGATACAAACTCGCTGTGAGCAAGCTGTTCTCAACCTGTAA
The DNA here is from genome assembly GCA_963678695.2 of Diplodus puntazzo. Lineage (NCBI taxonomy): Eukaryota > Metazoa > Chordata > Actinopteri > Spariformes > Sparidae > Diplodus > Diplodus puntazzo. The sequence continues at coordinate 24,721,009 of OZ023156.1, forward strand.
GCCTCAATGGAATATGTCATGATTAACTGAAAGTGCTGACATAAGTGACACTGAACATTTTCTGTCATGATATGATTATAGATCTTGATTATATCTATTTACAGGAGAGCTCAAAACTCCACAACAGTTTTAAAATAACAGAATGTCATAAAAAATGTGTTTGCATGCCAGTGAAAAGTGAGACACACTCAGTGTATTGTGATCCTGAAGACAGCATGAGATATCGATTACTGCCTGATTCACTACGTTTAGCTATTTAAAGGTGCAATATATCATAACTGGCCACCAAAACAAAAAGGGGTTAGCATATCACCAGAGTAACCGCTAACTGCTGCTACCATCAGCTTGTAAGCTCAGTTAAGCGTGCAGCTAGCAGGTGCGTTAGCTGACTGAGAGCTCAGAGCATCAGGGGAGTGTTGGTGTTGTTTGCTATCGGACTATCACCCTAAAGAAATAAAGTGGCCGGGGGCTACGTGGTTAGCATGGCATCTTAGAATAGATCTATGCAAGTCTATGCAATACAATACAAAGACATGCTACGCATAGATTTCGTTTTGTTGATGGTTTTACTTAAAAACTGTATCCAAATATTGATATCAAAATCAAGTGTTACAGCTGGCCCCTCTCCACTATTTATAAATGAGCAAGCAGCTACAGATCATCTGTGACTCAGGGATTATACTGTATATAATAGTTTTATGAAAACAAGCTGCCAAACTGTTAATAAACCAGTCTATCATGTACATTTTGTATCAGAGTAAGTAAGCAAGCAAGTATCAGAGCACTCCTGTTTGGATATTCTCCTTCTTTACGTGATCTCCACACCTCCCTCCTGGTCATGTGCATCGACCTCGCAATGATTGTGCGTCCCTCTGAGGGACCCACCACACAGCCGGAGCTACGTGTGTTTTTATGGGGAATGTACCATTTCCAATGACTGTGTTACCAGTCTTACTTTATATTATTTTATGGTAAGCTGCACTGAAGCATTGCATCGTCCAACCATACTGATATACACTCAGTGGCCACTTCATTCAATACACCTGCATAATTTGAATGCAACAGCCCCGCCATAACCTCTAACTTATAAGGTTATTGTATGTCCTCTATTTACATTCACAAGGATATTAGAAACACCTCTGTTTGAGATGCAGTCCTGTACAAAACCATCACATACTATGACCTCAGTGCTGGATCATGTTATTTAACTAACATTTCTATGATAGTGTAGTAAACAAATTGAAAGCTACAGGCATCATACAATTTCAGTATGAGTGTGACCAACCCAAGCCAGAGACAAAAATGATCTCCCACATTACTTTTATCATCATTTTCAGAGCGCATCTACATTCATTTCACATACATGTATACACAACATTAGCTACACAGCCGTGATATACACTAACTAGCAAATTTAGAGACCAAATTCACATGGCAGCCATTTCCCTCTGACTTTGTTGAGGAAGCTCGATTCTCATACTGCTGTGTGACTGGGGTGCAAGTTGTATAAATGTTGGTAATCTGACAAATCCTTACAATTTCACCATTTACGTATTGATCAGCAACTGAAAAGGTGATGGATAGTGATAATCCGGAGGGACTTCAGGACGAAATTTAAGGTAAAACAACACACTTGATAACAAATGTGTTGCTTTACTTTGAAAAAAGATGGACCGATGTCTCTCTGGATTATCACTATCAATCACCTTTTCAGTTGCTGATTTCACTATATCTATAAGAACTGCAATCTGGAACACAGCAGCATAACGTTATCCCAGCATTCAAGCCTCCCACCCTGAGTGTGACGTCAGAGGAAAAAATGGCTGCCTTGTGAATATGGTCTACTGTGCCAAATTATAGGGTCCATCACTTACAAGTTTTGCTAAATTACTTTTCTACATTCTGGGTGAATGGACGGTATGTTCACAGCATGCTCCCCTTGATCTGCACAGTAAACACCTAGTACAGTATCTATCTCATGGCTGCCCAGGCTTTGTGACTGTAGTGTAGATAGTCTGCTCTGCTGCTGGAGGATGGATGGCCCTCTGAGTCGTACTGATGGAGGAGTAGTCACAGGCCGAGGAGCCGTTACTATCCGTGCCAGGAAGCGCGTTCCCGACATTGACAGTGTCACTCTGGAAGTTGACGCTGGCATAGAAGAGCTGATCCGCAGGAGGGTTGGCGGTGGCATAGACGGTCGGCAGTGCGTCTCTTGAGCTCGCCTGCTGGTTCTGAATCTGGATCTCCTCATAGTTGTGGTCTCCATGATTTCCCTGCAGAGGAAGAAAGGGAGCGGTGTGACAGATGCAGCTATTGTTCTCATATGCAAACTCGCGAAGAGAGAATCACGCACACAAACACACCTCTGTGTTATGCTGAGTGTTTATCCTTGGCTCTGATGACCCTCCTGCAGCGCAGCACACTGAGAGAAGCAACATTTGAATAGATGGAATCAACAAGATATTTTTATCTGCATTCAAAGTTACTCCTCCGGGCGAAATAATGTGCAAGTAAAGCCGTTCATTTGGTTTGGAAAAATGCCCTTAATATTCAGCATTAAAATCACAGGATCTGTTTCGTGAGTAAATATGAAGTTTCAGAAATCTACGTTGATAAACTACAAACCAGTCAAAAGGAAGAAAAGAAAACTACATACAGGAGTGTTTGAGTTGTATGTGGGGTTTTTGCATCCCTCACCTTGTGTCCCGGGGAATTTGTGTCTGACCAATAGGACAACAACCACGACTACCAGTATAAAGGCCACACCACCCACCACACCGCCGATTATAGCTGCAACCAAGAGACAACAGAAGAAAGTAGTAGAAGTGTGTGTGTGTGTGCAGAAGAGATTTGTGTATATTTAGGGAGGTATTAAAAAGGAGCTGTTTGTTAGCATTTATCAAAAGTGAAGTAGTTACCCTTAGGGTCTGGAGGTGGTTCAGTTGAGTCTGGTTTTCTGGTTGACATTCGAGTGTTGATGTTGCTTTTAGCTGTGCAGGCGCAGTAAACCAGAAGATTAGAGATGGGGTGAAAGGTGGAAGTAAAATGCTGAAAGCATACGTGCACACGTGTGTAAGTAAAGTAACTATAATTAAGTTAATATAAAGAATACATCCTTCACTTAAGTGAAGTACCACATCTATTGGCAGTACTAAGTATGTGGCAGAATGGCTCCTGTCATTCTTATATTAATACAAAATTACATCATCCTATTTTATTTTCATCACCTGTACATTAACATGTGAGCAGCATTTCATAGTTACAATTCTTAAAGTGGAAACAGACAACTCCCACACCCAACCAAATGATATTATTCTTGGCACCCGAAGGCGCCTGGATTGTTTTCTGTGTTCCACAGAGATGCACCTCCAACACCACAGGACAAAACATGAGTGTATTATTTCATTCAGTCTATAATGAAGACATGAAAGAAAATAGAAGTGGTGCAAGGTTGGATCTCCAGTCTGCCTTTGCATAGTGAGGTTTCTAGGAGCCAATGTAAACTCCAGTGGTGCCATCGTTTCAAAGCTGTTACAGTGTGATTTCAACAGTCGCCTCATAAAGTTAAAGCAAAAAAACTGTTTGTCACTGCACTGCACAGCTGCACTGGAAACAAATACACAGCTGCTCTTCTGCAGTATTTCTGATAAAAACACTATTCAACTGCACTTCCCGTTACCATTATAACCACAGGATATAATGTTTAATGATGCTGCAAGTAATTTTTCACATAATCATGTGGGAAAAACTGTGTAAACTGATCGTTTGTTTTGTAGCTTCAATGTCAGAAAATGGAAAAAATTTAAGTGAAGTACAAGTATTTCAAAATTGCACCAGCGCACAATACTTGAGTACATACACTTTCTAATTGCAGCCGTGCTCCTGGATGACTGTCTCATCATCCTTTTTTATTTGTGGCACAGTTGTTGAGACAAAAACTACTTGAATACACCTTTTTTTCTTGGTGAATAATAATAGGTAGCCATACATCTATCCATCAGGAGCAGCACAGGCTTTCTTTTGCTGAAATAGCTGTTCTGCTTTTGCTGCATATTTACGGAGTAAATGAGATGTATTTGTGTCAGTATAGCAGTAAAGCGCTCAGTGTACTCACCTACACTAAGGAGGATGTTCCCGCCTTTAATGCGCTGACTTGTCGCATCAGAGCAACACCAGTATGTTCCAGAGTCGGCTGTGTTCACATTCTTGATTGTTACATAGAAGTACTTCATTCTTTGATTATCCCTTATAGAAAACCTGCCTTCAGACACAGATCTGTCCTGTCCTGTTGTCTGTATTAGCTTCTTACAGTCCAAAAGCGTCTTCCCTTTGCACAGGAATTTCTCATTGCGCTCATGGCTTTCTGGATAGGGACAGTCGATTTGTACAGTGCCCCCACTGATAGAAGTTTTTGTAATGTCTGAAAAATAGAGACAGATGCTACCACCTTTCTGTTGGAATGTGCTTTTTGCCATATATTAGCTTGAGTTTTGTCGAATATTTTGACGCCCAACAAGCTTTCAATTTCTCTGCGCAAAAATATTTTGCTTGATGCTTTACATCGTAATTGTACTTACAGTCAGGTCCTTCCTTGTTTCCTGTTACAGACAATAAACTCACACTAGCTGTTGAAAAGAAAGAAAAAGTTATTTCATCAGAGCAAAGTCAAAAGTTTTTTGCCAAAATATGTTTCACACTATAAGAAGAACTTCCATTACCTGTCATCAGGCAGATGAAGATAAGTGATGATCCCATCGTCTCAATTGAGCTTTTTCCAGTTTAAGTCCTGTGTGTTCAAACAGCAAATTAAATGTCTCCACTGTCTTTCATCATGACATGTTCTCTACCACCACTTTCGCACCTTCTGTCTGCTTGTGTCAGCTTCTCCTTTCTAGCACACAACTTGAATCATTTGCATCCAGTATGAGGATGTACTTTTATGATGCAGTGGGAGTGAAACAGCTGGGCAAAAGCAGATGAGAAAGAGGGTCGGAGAGAAAAGAAGAGTGAGAGCGTTGACTCATACTCAAAGTAATTAATCACCTGCTGCATGTCATGATCTCTTCCTCGGTGTGTACATAAAGCCACATATACAGCTGTACTTCACAGAACAATGCCCACAATGTCCCTCTTATCTTTGGATCAAAATGATTGCAGCACCAGCTATTTATATCGAGACTTTCAGTAATCTAGTTATGCAACTGATATCTGGTCAGATACTGGTAAATTCTCTGAGGACAGGGAGATGGAAGCGCGATGTATTAGATATTCAAAACTTGTTTTAATGGACAAATAGAGACCTGTATGAATATATCATCCTCATATTGTGATTTAACCTGGTAGAAGCAATGCAAAACAACAACAACAACAACATTTTCTGGCAATAATGAGCCTTCCTTCTCTATGCCCAGTGAAATATGCATCTATGGTTGTAAAAACTCACATAGAAGAAATTAAGATTGAACCCACTGAGACTCAGACTCAACTGTAATGGTCATCCTAGTTAGACTGTAACTCCATGATCCATAATTATGTTATGACATGACTGCCAGGTGACAGGATGAGACATGACATTGAAAAGTCTCTAACATCCTGACAGCGATCAGCAAGTGACATGAGGACTTCAACAAAGAAATTAATATGGAGCATATTTCTTCTATGGTATGTCATGACCTGGCTCTTAGGCCTTGACATGTACGCGATGGACATAATAGTTTAGTGACAATTCAAAGTATTTATCATAAAAAGGCAAATGCTGGGATGAATAATGCAAATGTGGTGTGTGTAAGTCAGTATCATCAGCAGTGAAAACGTGAATGTGTGAGATTACGAGGTGTGTGGTGTAAACAAAACTAAACAAAGCCAAAGCAAAGACGGACGGACGCTGTCTGGGTCCGGACCAAGCGAGAGGGAGACGGAGCCCTGTGGGGCTGGGCTTTTATTGTGGAGGAGCACTTAGCCCAGGTGTTTCAGATCAGGCTGAATACAGTCAACTGCTCCACCTTTAAAGAGTAAGAATATGACACAGTAACTCGTCCACAACACAGGCAGGGGCCGTCACAGTCATCCAAGTGGATTATAGACATTTACTCTCAGTGGACATCTGATATCCTCAGAAAGTGCGAGTCACACTGGAGCCATAAGTGACCATATTTTAACTACATTATGACATGAGCATACTTCTGAGGCATCTGGCTGTCTTGTCCCTCTGTGCAAAACCCAAATGAGACACTAGGTGGCAGAAAGCCTCCTCCTAAAAAATACCAACACTGTACGGTATTTAGCTGTGTATTTTTATTTGGCTTATTGTGGGTTGGATAGGTTTAGTACCACCCAGATAATGCATCTAGAGTGCTTTGAGACAAACAGTTCATTTGGAAGTGGGCTGCCTCTCTCACATTGGCTGCTTTAACTCTCCAGCTCTTTTAAGTATCCAAAAATGTACAATTCAATACAAAGTAACTGACAGCATCATACGTTAACAATCCGCATCGGCCTCGCTTGTCAGACAGCAAGTCATCCTCTGTTCTACAGTCCATGTTTGAAGCTTGGTGAAGGTTATTCAGTGTATTTAGGGAAAGATCGTGTTCAAGCGACATGTCACACACATTTTACCTGCCGCACGCTTTGATTTAAGAAATACACACATGAAAGCAAGTGAATGTCAAGAAATAAAATAATACAGTCAATGGATACAAACTGCCCGCTTTTTGATCAATCACCTTGTTGTTTCATCAAACAACAGATTGAGAAATTCATTAACAATAATAAATGAGCATTCAAAACAACGATAACGCCTGCAGGAACTATTGTCGACCTTAGCAAAAAGTAGTTTATTCAAGTGTACAACAAGTATACTTGTTTTATACTAAAACTGAGGCAGTATACTTGAAGTGTACTTTTTGTGTACTACATTTTATATACTCAAGAAAAGTATAGTGAAGTATACTTGGCTTATACTGAAAAGTATAAAGAATAGTCTAAGACTAAGTACATTAATACTTAGACTCAAACTTATACTTTAATACTAAAGCTTATATCTGTACTTTAGTATACTGTAACACCCCTTGTGGACTGTGGATCGCAAAGACTCTTGGGTATTCTATTGTTGTTGGTGTAATTATGGTTCATGAATGTGGTTGTGAATAAAATGATGTGTAAGGTGGTTGCGGGTTAATTCACATCCTTGTTCTGTGGTAAACTGTGTCGAGTTAACAAAAATGATAAAAATGTTGGCACCGTGAGTGAAGGGGTGTTTTCTGGGAGACACTTCCCGTCTGTTAAGCTAACAGTGTATGTAAATAGCAAAATTCTAGTTAGAACTTGACAAATTATTAGTATTAACACTTCATATATCTTGATGTAGGAGCAGATTAAGTTTAAACCATTGCCTTGTGCATACATTCAAGGTATCAGAAAAAAAATGTTTTTCACTACACATATTTGCATGGAGAGATCACCCTGTTATAAACCTACATGTTAACAAACTAAAATGTGGACTAGAAGTATATACTTAGTATACTAGTAGTATATAGATGAGTGTACCTGTTGTATACTTGAAAGTGTGGTTCTGTAAACTTAAAATGACCTTATAAAGTATACTTAAAGTATACTTTTATAAACTTAAAATGTTCCAATTTAGTCCGAAGAAGTATTAAACTAGTATACTTTTTAGTATGCTACAAGTGCATGGTCCATAGTATACTTGGTATACTTAAACGTATAATCAAGCATACTTGAACTTGAATAAAATGAACTTCAAGTATACTGCTTTTTGCTAAGGGCGTGGCCGTTGGACGGTGGCGTACAGCTCACTGGGTCCAGCAGCTGATCCGATCTGTCCCCCGGGTTTGAGCGCGGCTCCCTCTCTGTTGAAGCTGACAGTGGAGTAGAGCAGATGGACGTCCTCACTTCCGGGATCAGCCACCTGGGTTTCGATTGCGTCTGGATGATGAACCGACGTGTGGGCGCCTGGACCTCTGCGACTGACCACTGTAGCATACGTGATTTCCGATGAAGTGACGTTGTCTGATGGGTCCAGTTCACCGAGCTGATCCGGGCTCTGAGTCTCTGCTTGTCTAAGCTGCTGGAGGGCACACACACAGTGTGGGTTAAAGGCTTCGTAAAGTCAAACACGATCATGCACACACAACATACTGTAGAAAGACTTCTCACCGTGCCGCACGTGTCCATGCTTGGGGTCCCTTCAAACCCAACTGTTGGTAAGATCAACACGCAGTGAGCATTAGATCATTCAACCTGTAAGCAGGAGGACACAGTAATAGAATAATATGGGTTCCAGTTCTCCTCATTTGCAGTCAGAGAATCACTGGGTTAAAATAACGCTAATTAAGTTCGCTCACCTCTTCCTGTGCCACGCCTGTGCTTCCTCAATGTGAGATACAAAACCACAGACAGACTCAGCAGGACTGCAGAAGCCACGGCCAAGGACAGCAGCAGTGGTGGTGGCACTAAACAAACAATCCAAAACACCATTTAATGTATCATGACTGCACAGCCCTGCTTTAATTCAGTACAAATATACGCTTGTCCAACATTTTTTTTGTATATTTTGTTATAACAAATTCTGCCCTGAGTATACATTTCCCCTTTTTAAAATCAAACCCCTTGAAAGGAAACAGGTGATGTGACAACTGCAAATGCATTTAGCCACCATGCTGCACACAGATGGAACCAAATTCCTGATAATCTGAAACTTACTTTAAAGCTGCTACAAGAAACTTTTATGTTTTTGTTGATTCTGTGGACAAAAGCGGCATGGCTACCAGCGTCTGCTGTGGTAAAGATCTTGATCTGGCTAGCATGTGCATTTATTTGAAAGCGAGTGAAAGAAGACATCATTTTTTACTCCTGTTTTTCTTTCTTTACATACAATAGAGTGCAGCAGGAACGCTTCCTAACAGACAGAAATCGGTTAGCGTGTTTGCGCTTCCGGTTCCCTCTTCTCGAAATCTTGCTGGACAAAACATGTAAGTATCATAAACTAGTGTTTGACACGGAGCAAATAATCCAAAATACAATCGGAAAAAAAAAAACGATGTGGGTGTTTGTCAAGGGAACCAGGGCTATGCATGCTTTCATGTCCGCCCACAAATATACGTCATCCTTACACCCATGCGTCCTTCACACCACTGCGTGAAAGATGCATGATTATGAAGTAATATATCTATTTGATTAATAGTTGTAATATAGTCACATGAAAAAAATGAAGTTGGTTTTAATGCCGTACCACCAGACTACAGAGCAGCTTCTTTCCTTTGGCTTTAAGGACAAATTCATCCCTGCCCGTCCACCATAAAAATGTATTTTAATTTTATGACGTGTCCAACCGTCAGAATTCAACCCAGTGACAGTCCGTCTTCTTACTGATGGTCTTGTTTTCTTATTTGGCTCATATAGATGCATCAATATTGAATTGTGCCTGTTTCATAATTAGTTAAAAGTTTTCTGTAGTACCATAAACTGATAAATTCATATACTGAGATTTTTTGTTTAAGACATTTTGTATATTTTTATTTTATTGTATTTGTTAGATAATTTTCCTCTTTTTAATTGCCTCTTTTAAACGTACTGAGAGAGGTTTTTATTGAATATCGGGAAACAGTTTCAACTATGAGACCGTCAGCAAGAGGATTGGCTATTTCTGTACAGTTATTATTGTTACTCTCAATGCCTAAAATGTAAGCCCTAAAATTAAAACTATTTGTTATGGCTGACGATGAATTGGTACTGGTGGTACGGCAGTACTACAGGTGCTTTAAAAGCCAAATGGTGAGGTACACGTCATTATGCTGGTGTCTCCTCACTTCCCTCACTTCTTGCTTCTTAGCTCTAATGCTACAGTCCAATGTGCTTGGACAAAACAATGATACAGAAGTAAAAAAAAGTGCAACAGAACGGTCATTTAAACTGAAATAGGCTTGAAATTTTATGTAGCTACAATTTGTATAAACCCCCAACAAAGAGCTCACATTCTTTGGCATTTAGAAGCTTTTTTTTAAATTATCACACACCTCAGATTAAACCTGAACAGCTTGTTGTGTGATGTGTTACCTGTATGTATATCTTCAGGTGTTGTGGACCTCAGTGTTGCACTGGCACCTTCTGTCACTGAGCAAGAGAAGCCAGCAGAGAACAGACTGAAAATCAGCGTACAGAACATTTGTTCACACAAGTAGCTTTAAAAGGATGGACCTTCCTGAACACATCGTATCATACAGTTCAAATAACCTGCAGCACTCGCTGGTTGTTGCTGGTTCTTGGTGATGGTTTGGACTGTAGTTAAAACAGGAGGCTGTGAGGAGACCAGTGGAGGTTTAGCAGGTGCAGGAGCTGTCAGACCAACAAAGAGTGATCAGGGATGAAAAATGAATGCAAGTGCAGTAATAAGAAAATAGCTAGAGAGTGAAATAGAAAAGCCAACTTTGACATACCTTTGTAGACTTTGAGCTCAATTTCCGTCGTAGGATCAAAAAGATATGCATCTATCAGACACCAGTATGTCCCAGCATCGTTCAGGGTGACGTTACGGATGGTCACATGCAGCTTTCTTTGTTTGGTATCATCAAAAATATAATATTTCCCTTTTTGCGTGCTTCCTTTTTTTCCAGCAGCAGTTTCACTGACAACCTTTCTGTGAGCATAAAGACCTTTATAGAAGTATTTAGGATATGTTTCATATCCAGAGTCATACGGGCAGGAGATCTCAGCCCGTCCTCCCTCCTGGGCTGACGCATGAATCTTTGGTTGTTGGCATCTGACTGCTTCCAGAGAAAAATAAACATAGGAGATCATTATTATTATTATTATTTGCTTTAATCATCTACAAAATGGCCCCAAAATCAAATATTCCCAACAGTTTTAAAATAAATACCAACAGTGTAATTTTAAACTTGCCACTGGAAGGTAGGCGGTACTCACCGGAAGACAGCCAGATGACAAGAGGGAGCGTTCTCCTCATCGTGACCTCTGTTAAATGATCTCTCACCGTCAGTTTCCTTAGCGTCTAATAGATTCTACGCCCGACCGTCAGACCACTTCAGTGAGTCTAAAACCAATCTAGGCTTTTCATCCTTGCCAAGAGACACCGGCAGAGTGACACGATGGCCCAAGAAGTCTTGAGGTCTATCACAGGGCGTGGGAGAGTTAAGTTGGACCTGTGGCTGTGAAGTTTGCACGTTGCAGCTTCTTCCTCTGTTCACATCACTTTTTTCAGTTTCCATCTCATTCGTGTGTTGCGCCTGTGAGTTTGCGTGTGTTTGCACCTACTTATTGTGGGTGCTGGGTGTGACACGTTCAGCTTCTTCAACATAATCAAGATCAAACAAAAGAAAAAACAAAAACAATGATTGATTTTTCCAGTGTTATTTTATTCCGTTGAAAAGTTCAAATCTCCAGGACATAATGTATGATTTTTAACTTGATGATTGTAAAAAAAATAAATATATTGAGAATTATTAAATTAACCTGTGAATTTTGCCTCGGAACAGGAACAACGACACAAGCTTGTACAGCAGAGGAAGTCACTGCACTTAACCGTAAAGATGATCAGCACTGTGCTCAGACATTGCAGTACACTGTCGACTCATCTGTTGTTATGTTATTAATTGTGGAGTACGTAACCACGGCCGGGCAAGGTGTGACACTGCCGCAGTGTCTGTTGAAGCTAACAGTGGAATAAACGAGGCCGTCTGGTTGCATCTGAGACTCTGATGACACGCTGACGTTGGAGTAAATGTCGCCTTGATCCTTGCTGGTACGTTGATGCCGAACGGCCGGCGAGCTCGAGTCAGTCCCGTCACCTGTCTCTTGAACCTCAGTAGCAGTTGAGGAGGAAGTAGTGATGTGGTGTGCATCTTGTTTCTGACAGAGTGGTGTTGCATAGACTGTGTCTTGGACTTTTCCTGTATGGGGAGTGATGACAGTTTTAAATTCTTGTGAAATGAAAGCTAAGCTACAATCTCACATTCAAATTTTCAATTTACAATTCTGACAAAAATTCTTCAATGGGGGAAAAATGAGAGGAAGCCTGAGATGAGCAACAGAGGGAGAACTAACTCTCTCCAGACAGACAGACATTCAATAGATGTCTGTATGCACAACCCACTCAAAAAACAATAGTGAAAATTACAAAATGGAAAATCAGGTCCTCTTGGTGCTGGTTGAGTACACATTAGCTACCACATTTTATTTTTAAAGTTGATTATTGATAACATTCAGCCACTAAATGTGGCACAAGTACATCCACCATATTGGGCAGCTACACTGCTGTAGCTGCTAACATTAGTTTACGTTGCTAACACTAACTATCTTACGTGAGGGCAGTACAGTATGCACATACTGTAGAAATCAGCCATTTTTATCAGTAAAATTTGTCAGTAATTAGACCTTCATCAGGTAATCTGAAGGTCTGTGTACCGAAACATTGTAATCAATAAACTTAATTGCAAGTGAAGTGGACAGTGTGCAGGAGCCTTTTTCCTGATTCTGTCAGCCTTCTGTCTTCTCTTACGCACCTGTCAACTTCAAGGTGTGCAAAAGATACGCTCTGGGAAAACTAGTGGTTCACGATCACTAATGTGTTTAAGGAAAAGAGATTCTTTTGATTTGGTTGCTAACTGACTGGAAAGGTGCACGCTATGGTATCAAGCTACAAACAATGGCACCGTTCCATTCAGCATCTCAGTAAGCCGAGATGTGGATTACCAGGACCCTGGAACGAGCTCATCGAAATGGAAAGCGCTCATTATTTTTGTTAGCAGTTACACCTGTGCTGTACCTGCGATGACAGGTCAGAATGTCTGCTGTTCCACTGACCACTCACTATATACTGTTGTAACAAAACAATCTCCTGTGACGTCTTTCTTCACATCTTCTGTTGATAGTTTAAGTTGTGTTTAGTTGCAATGTTGTAAACTTGAATTCTTACTTAATGAACCTTCAAGGTGTTTTCTACTAAAAGTGTTTAAAACGTGCTATCAAATTCTTTAAAAAATATAACTGTCGGATTCATACCAGAAGATTTGCTGACGTATCTGCTTCGATGTCTGAAGAATACTATGATGACGATCACCAGAGCCAGCAGAACCGCCCCGAGACCTGCTCCGATGTACACCAGCTTCTCTGAAAGGGGACAACATGTCTCGGTGATGACGCGTCACTCAGGACTTTGTCTCTCTCACACACACACACACACACACACTGTACGTATCTACACGGTTGCTTACTCCAGGATGACCCTTTTGGATTAACTTTCCCATCTGAAAATGACTGTGGTGAGTCATTTTCAGGCCCCTTTTTGTTTCCTGACAGAAAAAGGAGAGTGAGAAAGAATAAATATGTTAATTTAGTTCCTTGTTTCTCTCTCACAGTGTTTCTGCTGTGTTGGTGTCTCTTTTTTTCCCCCCGTGATGTCTGACTGTTGTGAAAAAGAGAAGACCAGTGTGAGACAGAAAGTGTTGTGAAATATTGGTATAAATGGAACAAAGGTCTGCGTTTTGCAAATTGTGATGAACAAAAAGTTAATCATGCCGGCACTGAATCCACTTACCTTTTATGACTGTGAGGATGACTTCATGGTACGTGTCCAAACCAAGTCTGTCTATTCCACACCAGTACGTCCCAGAGTCCTCCTCGGTCAGGCCAGAGACGGTCACGTAGAATGTGTTTCCTTGATCACTAATATTGTATCTCCCTTTTGAGTCTTTCTTCTTTTTTCTGCTGTCTATCAGGACGTCTTCACTTCCACACTTTCCCTTGCAGAAATATTTGGCGTTGGTGAATGCGTTGGCGTGTGTGCATTTTATATTGACAGACCCACCCAACACTCCTGTTACCGACAGAGCTGCAGTCTCTCTTAACCCTGCACAAGACACAGACGGCAACAGGGGTCAGATCTTCATTTGCTCCCCATTTCCTATTTATGGCTTCTTACACTTTTGCTTTCTTGCCTCAGACATACTTTAGGTTGCATATGTTCATAAGTGTAGGCAGTTCATTTTGACCTTCAGTGTTTCTTTTAAATAACTTTTAGAAGTCTAAAGAGGGCAAACTGCAGTATTTCACACAGAACAAAAACAGAGTAGAATTAGAAAATTCCAACTGTTTTCCGAAATTGACAAGTTAACGGTCGAGGCTCAAAAACAACGGCAAGGCAGAAGGAAATGCAGGAGTCAGGAGGAGCTGTTGGGCCCTGTGTCAAAATCAGGAAGGGCAAATGTGAAAAAAAAACTAAAACAAAAAAAAAAACACTTCCACCTGAGAAAACTCATAACCACAAAGAGAAAGGGGGACAAAATAATTCATTTCAGTAAACTTACCTCCCAGAAGACAGAGTAACACAAGGAAAACAGTCTCCATGCTGCTCAAACGATCCGTACGTCTTTGTCCTTTTCAGCCGGCTTTTCTCTCTTCCCCCTATTTTGACTCTTTGTAATTCTCTCCAAATGAATGACAAATCTGCACTTGTCTAAGGTTCCTCTTTGTTGTTGCGCTTCCTATGTTTAGCCAGCTTCCTCTGTCAGAAGTCTCACTATTACCTATACCACAGGACCACAGGCAAAAACACCTTCTATTTTTCACACACCATAAAACAGAGCAAAGTTTTGAGATTTTGGGCTATTTGGCTTATATAACATGTCTTTTTCCAAACATGTGGATATGAAATGTCCAAAATATAAAATAGGGTGTCGTATGTATGTATGTATGTTATGGAAATTACAAAATGTTTACATTACACATGTGCAAGTCAAAATATAATTGCCTCGTGCAAATCATCTGGTGAAGTTTTATATGATATTTTCACCCTATTCAGCTTTACTGTCTTATAATTACTACATCTCTCTGAAGACAGCTTTCTCAAAATTCAACATACTCTGAGCCAGAAATCTCCACTTCATTAGCACTTACATACACCAAACTGTCCGGTTTTATTCCTGTTTATTTTTTAAAGCGGTTTGTTCATATACCATTCAAAGCCCGATTCATATAACATTTATTTTCATATGGATGTTGACAGCAATTTCTGGGTTGATAAAATGGGATACCAGGTAGAAATTAGGGGTAGTTAATCAGCCCAGTTTCCCGATTCGATTCGATTCCGATTATTGAAGTGTCGATTCGATTACAAATCGATTTTCGATTATTAACGGTAATTAATCTTCCATTTAACATCAATCAGCTGCTGAATTATTTTACTTCTCTTTTGAGTAACACCTCACAGCACCTTTAATTTTTTAAAGTGTAACTGTAATATTCAAATTATTATTTTTTACTTGTTAGAAGCATTGTCGGTGACGAGAACCAGGTCGTGTTTCTCTATTCCCCACTCGTCTGCCATTGCTTTAAGAAACTCACACATTTTTGCGCCTGTGTGGCTATCATCCATAGCTTTCGTCTGAAGTACGTAGGACATTCGCTTCCATTAACTGCTGACATAATGAGCTGTAACGGTCACATATGAGACTGTAGCTCTGGATGTGCAGGCATCGCAGGTTATTGCTATCCTGTGTGCAGAGTTGAGGGACTCTTGCATGGAAAGCTTTGTCTCCTTGTAAAGGTTTGTGAAAAAGCTCCGGGATTGAATAACGTATCTTGGCTCCAGACTGTGGACCATGTAGCGGAAGACAGTAAGAGACCCCTTCTAGAAATCTGTAAAAACCTTAAAAAAAACTGTAATATGTCAACAAAATGAAACATTTGCATACTTAAAGGCACAATTTATAAGAAAGATACTGATGCTACCAATCCAAAGCGTCGGCATTTGAGCTTACTAGCTAACAAATCGGATCTTTAAAGCAACATTATGTAGAAATTCAAAAAGTCATTTTGTGCGATTTGCCATGGTTTCAACCCCACTGTGGTAAATCCAAATCCCAGGTCTTTAACAATGTGTCAGATGTCATGTAGGTGCTCACTACTAACAAAACTCATGACGTCATAACAATGTCATGTGTTGAAAACTTGTATGTTGAAGTAAACATGTATGTAACGCTGTGATCTTTCCCTGTCACCGAAGTTAGTGCAGAAACAAGAGACAGAGACACCATTCAGCCTGTTAAAAGACACTGTAGCATCAACATGTGCACAGTGAATGTTTAAGGTCAGCAAGTCCGGGACACACTCTGCTATCACCACTTTTTTATTTTCATAAAAAATGAATTATTGGTGGATACTACAATAAAACAAAGCATAGTGACACTATAGGTATCGACTAAAGATCATGAATTGTTTACGTTTACATTGACGAACATCCTTTCACCTCTGTATTTAATCAATACATAGTAAAGTTTATTAGACACTGGGTCTTATTGCTGCAGTTGTGTTCATCATTCCTGTCAATTATAAACAGGTTTATTGATGAGATGTGGGAACACAGCAGTGGTTAACAAAGAAATTCTGACTCTCCGTCAGGCTCTGTTGATTAGAATAAGTGAAAAAATTAATGGTTAAAGCTTAAAAAATAAGATCCAAGCTAACCTTTAACAGTGTGAACACCTAATCTGCTCTTTGACCCCCAGAGGTCCATCTTTAGGCCTGCCGTCTCCGTGCAGGCTGTGATAGACATGATCCTCTATCCGGCTAGGATCCAGATGTTGGTACTGGCACAAGTGCCCCGATATGTCCACATCCACGTAATCACTGAGTCCGAGGGAGACGGCGGACTCCCGATTCTTTGATGTGAGGTGGGAGCAGAGGTCGGGTGGTGGAGGCAGAGGATCTGACAGATAAGGGCAGTCTGGATCCGAGCAGCTGCAGCAGAGCTCCTGATCAGTTCTTAGACCGGGCATCATGGTCTCGTAGTCAGAGGACATCTGTGGAATGAACACAAACTTGCTGACTGTCAAACGACCTCTTGAATGAGCGTTCATAATCTCTGTGTATATACTAAATGTTAGTGCTTACTGGACAAGGTGCTTTATTTCCAGTAGGCAAACAACAGCCATGCTAGCAGCTCAGTGAGGCTGCATCTACAGACACAGCGCTGCTTTGAGCTAAATGTAAACATGCTGAGGCTCAAAAAATATGATGTTTAGCATGTTGACCGTCTTACTTTGGTGTGTTAGCATGTGAAGATCTGGTCGCTTCTGCGTTAAAGGGAAAGTTCAGAGAAAATTGAAAATTCTGTCATATCTACTCACCTAGATGCCAGTGCAAAGTCGGGAGAAGTTTTGTAGTTCACAAAACATTTCTGGGGCTTCAAGGCAACACAGCATTCTCCTGAGCAATAGCGGGAGATGGAGACTAAAGTTTGCCCTTGGTAATGCTAGTCTCTGGAAGCCAGAGATGCAGAATTCATTTGAAAAGACGTTATTTACACCACTTTTAAGCAAAAATCATCACTGTAGCTGCTAAGCTGACAGCAGTAGCACGCCCAAGCAAATCAAATCAGTTTTGGATGCTATGGTTTCTTCAGAAGTCATTTTATTCTATCCTATTTTATTTTGAAATAAGTCTCCATCTATTTCAGTTGTTCGGGACAATGCCGTGATTCTTGGTTCATATTTTTTTTTTTGCTTCAATAATGTTTTGTGGACTACAAAACCTTACACGTCTTTCCATTGACATGAGGGCGACTGGATGATGAGTGAATTTTCATTTTGGGGTGACTTTTTCTTTTAAGGGGCTGCTGTATACCTATGGGAGGCTGTGTACAGGCTCCAAGGCTACTCAGTAGGTTACAAGGAAGATGATATGCCGGTCTTTAAAAGTGTACGCCCCTTCCATAGACGCCTTACATTAAGACAACTGCAATTTTACAAGTAGCACCACACGCGAAGTACAGCTGAGGCTAGCTGATGATCAACAAACCTACTAAGGCTAATTCCAATCTATCCAATAGTTGCAGATATATTTCAGTCTGGACAGAAGTGGCGGACCGACGTGTACTGCTAAATGTGCCTGTCATGGACCAACCTCTCTATTCTGGCGTGGTGGGCCTGTTCTCCGCTGTTTAATAGCCATCAGAAGACAGAACGTGAACAGAAACACAGCCAGTATCGCTGCCACGCACATCACTGCGGTCAGATACAGCGGCAAGTGGAGCTCTGCAGGAGAGAACAACCACTGAAGTTTACAGGTAGAAAATCCACTCACACACATACAATTATGAACACTATGGGCACAGATGGACACACACACACATCACTCACTGTCCATGATATAGTCCGTAGCAGAGATGGTTGGTTTAGTTGCTGGAAAGTATGAATACAACAAAGTGTTTATACACAAAAAATGAAATAAACACACACACACACAGCTGGCCGATGATTAGTTAGATCTTAGTTGCTATAGTAACACAGAATGAGAATAGAAAGTTCACAAAAGAGGAACATGTATAGGAAAGGTAACCCCACCTAGTTCTCATTTAGAGTTTGAGCAGGCCTGATATTGGTGCACACAAACTATACCCAATCCATCTACAGGCCCTTCATGTGATAAGGGCCTCACAAAGTTAAAAGAATGAAGAGCCTTGAGTGTGAGGAGGATCAGGATACAGGATCCAGAATTTTGTGCTCCACCCTTTAAGCTTCCTATTTAACTTAAGCTGTGAGCTATCTAGAAACCAGATGTTGCTGTGTGCATACGAATGAAATGTGCATAACGAGCAGTTAAATAGTGATCTTGTCGTGCAGTACCTGCAAGAACATTAAGTTCTACGGTGCTGATATTATCGGGCTGGTTGAGGATGTCCACCCCGCACCAGTACTTCCTGGAGTCCTTTAAAATGAGTTTCACCACCCTGACAGTGAAGTATGCTCCGGTGGTGTTGTCGTAAAGTGAGAAGCGTCCGTCTTTCACCCACTTGTCATGTAGCTCTGTCCGTATCAGGTCACTGCGGTGCACATTATCATTGTGGCGGAAGTACTTAGCGTTCATCTGCAGGCCGTCCGGATACTCACACCTGAAGTCAAAACTCTGACCTTCCACTCCAGTAACTCTGGTTGTTTTGACACTGATCAGAGCTGCCAGTCAGAATAAGCTGTGTTAGTCGTGTTCATCATATAACCATGTGTGTTAAAGGTGCACTACGTACTTTTGGAGGAAACATTTTAAATCAGAAGAGAAAGATCTCCAGCGACTGGTTTCTTATGCCTAACTAAACAAACAAACTCTCTTTGTTTTAATGAGTGAGCAAAATAAGTAAACAAAAAAACGACAAAGGGATCACACATCACTGTTTTACTTTGTTTATATGTGGCAGAACCCTGCCACTTTTCTAACTTCAAACTGAGTTCTGGGACCTTATTTTCCTCGGAGAACAGCTTGTTTGTTCAGTTACGGAAAAAATACATATTTCTGAGTTTGAATTATTACCTCATTAATATTGTAAATATAAAAATTCTGAGTATTCAATTTTTTTCTCCAAAACTACTTGGTGCCCCTTTTACACAGACAGATTTTAACTCAGCTTAAGTCTTTAACATCAACTGTCTAAATGTATAACACGCAGCCCACCTTGGATTTGTAGTATCATAATAATGACGGTTATAGTTGTTCTCCATGAAATCCATGATGCCTCCATCACTCCCAGCTACCATCAGTCCACACAGCGCAAAGTGAAGCAGCAACCTGGACCCAAGTATTGAGGTGTCTGTGTGTTCCATCACGTGTTTTCATGTCTGTGTGTTCGAACCGCTTCCTCTTTCATGTAAAAAACAGTCCACACACTTCACTAAACCTCTAAAAGTCAGGGCGTCTCAAAAAAGTGACCTTTGTGTGACCAAATGTGATACCACAACATTTGAAAATGACGGCTCCATCCTCTACTGTAACTTAAATCATCACAGACTGTGCAGGGGTTTTAGCAATCGGGGTAAACAGGGTTTTAAAATGAGAGAGAGAGAAAAAAAGATTGCCCATATGAGCATTTTAGCACTGTATCAGAAATAATAATCTGTCCATAGTCACACATACCACTAGCTATAGAAAATATCTGTTTCTTGTAGAGTTTTCTAAAAGCTCAATTTGCAGTGACTTGTAAGGCTGTTAACATGTGTACGGAACACCAAAACGCAGGCAAAATTTAGGTTTTAAGAGCTATCCTCATTCATACGGACAGGGCATCAGTCTCTTTATAAATGACCTGCCTACAAGTGTCCCACCTTACCCAGATGACACGGTCCTATTTATATCAGCCAAGTCACTGATGTCCAGCAGTGGCTGCAAACAATCACATTGTAATAAACTTGAAAAAAAAAAAAGCTATGGAATTAATAAATACAGCAGGTCAATGATTTAGAGCTTTTAAGGAATACTTTTGAAACCTTATTTGTTTTCAAATATTATTTTTATTTCAAATTTTTCGTTTTGCAAGACGTTATAGGCTCACACACACATTACATCTTTTTATAATCAGGCCCTGAAGATAATGGATAAGAAGCCTGTCCAGTTCCATCACTGTCAGATACTACCAAAGACAAGAGAGTAACTAGAAGTACGGAGAAAGGTAACTGCAAAATGAAAACAGCGTAGATCTTAATCAGTTTTCTCCATAAAAAGCTGCCAGCTGTGGAACACGACCAAAATCAAACTCCACATATAAAATCTCTTATATGCTGGGAGGTACAGCCTTGTGCAGCTACAGAGACAATTTTTTTTCTTAGTAGTTGATTGTGATAATGGTAAAAATTACATTCAACAGATGGCCAGAGACACAACTCCAACTGAATGCTAAAGTTGCTTTGTGATAAATAGGCAGCTGTTGAATCTGCTGCCCTCAAGTGACCAAAAAGCAAAATAAAAACAATGCTTACAAACCTTTCATGAAGTATGATTTATTAAAAAGTAGTACCTGTTATCCTTTGCCATCATCAATATCTTAAAGGTCCCATATTATACTGATTTTCATCAATTTCACACAGCTGTCAGAGGTCCAACAACACTGTATTCGAAATTTATTGCCCCAAACCCATGTATCACTGTGGCTCGCGGAGATGCTGTCCTTCAACCATACCAGTTTGACCCAGAATCAGACCCAGAAGGAGAGGCTCCTGAAGGAGTACAGACTCTGTGGCTGCAGCAGGATATTTCAGAATGATTAGTGTGTCTGAATAATGTTAGTTTGTACGTATGTGTTGTTACAGTTACTACCATGTAGCTGCTAATGTAATGCTAGCTCCTGCTAACAGTAAAGGTAACTTATAGTTTTTCGGCTACTGTAAATAATATCAAACCACGGCGACACTTATCGGTGGCTCGGGTGCAGTTGCTGGGTCCCGTATGGTTGGGACTGATCCTTTAACGAGGGTCAGTGTCTAGGCAAAGCCAGCTTTGTACTGACCCTCGTTACTGAAGCAGTCCGATGTGAAGTGGTTAGCACACACATACAAGGTAATACGAACCGCAGGTAAAATGAAACGCAACCACTGTCTCTTCTGTTGTTTTGTAGCTGGGACAGAATATAGGCACTGCGACAACAGAGTAATTTGCGTGTCTAGCTCGACGACATCAAAACACTGCTATCTTACCGCTGGACACACCGAACTTGGGGATGAACGCCCCCCTCTCAGATATCTCCTATCGCTGGAGGCCGGCCTATGAAAATCTCTCCTGTCGTTAAGTACAGCCTGTAGGAGAGTCGTTTTACCAGTGGGTGGGCTGCAGAGACCATGCAGGACTTGTTTGCTCTCCTCATTTTGGGAGTTGGCAGGGAGGACCAGTTTATAGATGTAGAGACCAGAGAAAACGTGTTTTTCATAATAGGGGACCTTTAACACACATTATTTATAACATCTGAACTGCGAAACAACAACAGGATGTAATATTTATTTTGTGCATACAGGTAGACAAAATGACATTAATAATAGAAATAATAATAAATGGTATTAGCATCTTTAATACATGAAATGTAGCTCAAAGTGACTTCCCTTACATTACCATAGAACGCCATCCAATGCAAGAACAGGGTGATGATTGAAAATAGATTTTTTGATGATTGAAAATGACTTTTAGTTGAAAACATTCAAATCAACTAAAACGATCAACAGAATGTGAATAAATAACAGTTAACACAAACCTGATATTATTACAGCAGAAATGATAAATTTTAAAATCTGCCTCTAGTCAAAAGAAAGTGTTTCTTCTTGTTCCTACAGCTGGATGTTTGAGCTTCACTGTGTAGAATGACGTAAGTGCAAAGTTTGACACCAGAGGGCTGTTGTCACATTCGTCTGCTGAAAGTGTTATTTTCTCTGTGCCTCTGATTTCAGGAGGCGGGGCTACGAGTGTGATTTGTGACATCACAAAAAGTTTCTAAGCCAATCCTGGTCCAATATTTTGCAAACACTAGTGTGCTGTGGAAACCTGAAGCCTCCAGAACACATGAGAATGGACTTGAAGTAGAAGTAGGAGGGATCCTGTGTTTCCATATTTATAAACGTTTGAGTATTTAGTAGGAAAGAAGGAATGTGAGCCATTTTAATATTTTAAATTAAATATTGTACTTTTTCTGCAAAAACCATGTCAGACACACAGAATGGATTTTTTTAATGTATGCCTGACTGCATGGGTGGAGGGGTCATTTTCAATATATGATCAACTCTTATCTCTTATATACGTAATGTATACCTCAAGCAAAACAAACATTCAAAACTATGTCAAATAACTCAGTGAAGCTGAGTGTAGCTTCTCTTTCACAGGACTGGGCCTGCTACACCCAGCGGTTTGTAAAGGAAAAAAATAAAGTACTTCACAGTAAAAGACAAATTTTGTCTATAAATGGAGAAGCAGAGCAGGACATACAGTCCACGAAGGTCCTGTGAATCACAGCTTTGAGAGAAGCTCAGACAGTTCCAGATAAATCCAAACCAAACCAAAGTGATCTTGGTCTCACTTCCTTGGAATCACTGCGAGACCTGGAGTGACAGGCTGATCTAATGTTTGCACTGCTCCCTGTGGGTTTGCTTGTTGCATTTTTAGTTGCTGTCGGTTCACTTGCGTCTTCTTCGAGGGAGCCATCACCAGCTCTTTCAGCTACTGTAGGCAGCAAAGGTTTGATGTAGACCCTGGAGCTGATGTCATGGTTGTCTTGGACGTGTGCAGCTGAACATCTTGAAGCTGCATGAGCTGTGGAGCAGCAGATGTTTTCATAGATAACGAGGGGCACTCCACATTCAGCTGCTACGTTCAGGTCATGTTTTGGGTGGTGAGTACTAGAGAAAGTCTCGGATACTTTTTTTATCGACTGCAGGTCCTCACCCATCACCTCGTATTCACAGTCGACCTGTTAGAAAAGACAAAGGAAAAAATTAGCAGTCAGCGGCAGTAGTAATCTGTACATAAACCAAAGTGTCAATACAAACTTGAGGTTTAATGATGTTATGTGTTAATTAGTGAGCTTTAGAGGTGTTGCTAGGTGAATTCTTTTTTTGCTTTGCGATATAGCCAGCCTAGCTTGTTCTACCTGTTCCCAGTATTTATGTAGAATGTAGCTTTTTATAGACCTTATTCACACAGCAGCCATTTTCTTCCAACATCACACTCAGGGTGAATGCTGGGTAATTCAATACTGCTCTGTTCCAGGTTACAAGTCGCATAAACATTGGTAATCTGACATTACTTTGTCATTTCACAGCTTCCCAATCAATCAGCAACTGAAAAGATGACGCACAGTGAAAATTTGGAGACACATGCGGCCATGTTTCAAGTTGAAGTGACATATTTGGTAACTCGTTAGCTGATGTTAACATTTAACAACTTCTTAGCTTACAACACTGTTGCATCCTGTCTGTTTCAATTCCAGGTTTAGGCAAATGTCTCCAAGACGTTTGTTGATATTTCTGAATTAATTTACGCCTTTCCTAATCACATCACATCAAAACACCATTGTATCAAACAGTAACATTGGCAAGAATGTCTCTGAATGCTAACGTAAGCTGTTGCCTAATGGAAGCTGTTTAACTATCTATTTTCTTTACAGTTGGTGATCTATCAAAAAGCATTGAAATGATAACAATTTATCAGATTACCTATGTTTATATAACACACGTGGTATGAGAGTGATGTCAGAGGAAAATGGCTGCTGTGCGGATATGGTCTATTTGGCAGAAAGACACGTCTTCTTATCGAACCCTTAGCATCATTTCAGATTTCAAACTATTCCTTCAATGCAACACCGCTGTATCAATGACATTTATCTTCAGTTGTGGTTTTAAAACAGCCCTAGATTCAAAATAAAGAGAAATGTGTACTGGTTTTTGGAAAACCCCTGTTCATACATTGGGTTCTGAAACCAGGAAAAGAAACTTGATTGTCATTATTTTAATGTTATTCTCTGTTAAGACGATGCTCATGTGTCTCTAGGAAGACAGTTGTGCTGTGAAAAGACACTTTGACATGCTGAGCCTCAGTGTCTGTCTCGTACCTTTCTTTCATCTGCAGCGATGATATCTGTGCTGTTGAAGCAAACTTGTGGTTGAGGTTTGGAGCTTTTTCTACGCTTTCTGAAGCAGGTCGCCGACACCCAGATAGTGAGTGTGACAACAGCCCCAATGGTGACGTACAACACAGTGTCTGACCAAAAACAAAGATGTGAAAGATGAATCAACAATTTTACATATGCACAAGTCACCAGCTGATATTCGCGCAGTAACTGTGCCCATCAGATGATAACATAGAAACTCACCTGTGCTGATGTTCTGATTTACTCTGTCAGTGTGGTTTGATGCTGTAACGTTGGATAGAAAAGCACTTTCTGTCAGTTTATGTTTATCTGTGATCCGTTTTGTAAGGATTAAACTATAACAAAGTTTTCTTCCTACCTGTTGAAAGATTTGTTGCAGATGTTAACAGTGTTGAGTTGGAAATATTCTGATAGGTCCATGTGGGAGAGATTTCAGATATGATAGTTGTTGTCTCATTTGCAACAGCTGTATGGGGAGAAGTAGAAGAGGAATAATTCATAATCTTTACTAAGGTAAAAGTGTCAACAACAACTTTAAATGCCACATTACAAATAAAAGCCCTTCATTCAAAGTCATTTTTGTGTCAAAGTAACAAAAATTGAGAATGTTCCCTGTGAATTATGTATTATTATATATATCAGATTGTTAAGACTGATGGTTAATAGGGTTGGGTAGAAGGAAGAAAGCTCTGGGTCTGAAATCCTGTCTAATCTCAGTTCAGGAGGATATTTATGATTTCTGGTATCAAAGAAAATTAAATGCACAGTTTTAGTTAGAAGTTCGCCCATAAAATAACGTTTAGTCATATCAAATAAACCTCCCATCCAATGGGAAATCAAAAAATATAAGTGAGTACAAATACCTCAAATTTGTACTTACAGCACACCCAGTACTTACACAGTAAATATATTCAGTTACATTCACCACTGGTGTGGAAATTACAGAGACAAACATAAAAGTAATCAGTGTGTCAGTGTGAGGATAAATCTAAATCAAGGTGAGAGTGATGAGATCGTGCTCACTTACCCTTCTTAACAGTAAGTTGTACTTCGTTGTATGTATCACGAATAGGCCTGTCCACCCCACACCAGTATCTCCCCGAGTTTGACAGCTGGAGCTGCCTGAAGGTCACAGTGAAGGTTCCGTCCCCAGAGTCCACCAGAGTTATATTTCCTGACTCCGCTCTTCTACCAGACTCTACGGTGACCAGTATGTCTTTTCTGGCTTTACATGGATCCTTGCAGAGGTATTTATGGTTTTTCCAAGCTAATTTGTGTCGACACTGGAACGAGACTTCTCCCCGCTCGAATCCCTCTACGTTGATGCTTGCTCCCACTGTCCAAAATCAAATCATGTGAGAAAAAGTTAAAGAATCTCAGAGTTGGTAAAATGTGTGCTATTGGTACACTTACCATATACAAGACAACAGAAGACATAAATGATCTCCATTCTTCTTTCCATCCACGTTCTGTAAATCAATTCAAATCCAATATACCCGTTTAAAAGAACAAGAAAATATGCCACATAAGACCTGAACAGTGGTGAAATGGTTCATCATGCCCTCCCTCCTGCACAGCCGTGTGCACCTGATATGGCTTCTAGATAAGCTCTCAATTCTTATACTGTCTTCCTGTGGTTTTGACTGTACGAGCGCGGAAGACGGGGGCTGTCATCAGACATAAACCCCATTGATGCGTCAGGAACTCCCACGCTTTGTTTCATAGCCACCCCTTTCTTGTATCCTCATTTTGAAATTCAGGTGAATGTTCAAGCAAAGCAGGAATTGAAATTCAACATGTACATCGCTACGATAACACATTACATTACACTTCTCTTCACATCTGACAATGATATGTCGATGAACAACTCAAATTAAGCATATGAAAACAAAATATAGTTCACTGTGATGCTGAGAGTGAAAAGTTGCGCAGGTGCTTTATCCTCAGCACTATCATCAGCGTTTTTATAATATAGTTTATCAAATGTATCCCCTGAGTTTGCTGTATAGCAGTTCCAGCATATGTCTGACCTGCATTTTTACTGTTTTGGTTCACTCTCACTGCTCTCATGGGGCTGTCATTGTTGTTGTTGTTGTTGTGCTAGCTCAGCACAAAACAGCTGACAGACATGGTTAGCAACTAGCTGGTTAACGCAGTGACGTATTGAGCAGCTAAAGCGGCATATACTGTATGTCCATCAGGAGTTGGTAGAGACCAAAACAGAGCTAAAAGAGAGCAAATATAGAGCTCCCATCTCACATTCATTCAGACAGAAACGCAACTCCGGTGATGTCAGTGTTGTGTCCACAAATTGTTTCTGCCCAAACAAATGATTCATTGTGCCTAAAGCAACATAATGCAGCAAATCCCAACTTTGTAACAATTTGTCAGATGTAATGTAGGTGCTGACTACAAATAAAACTCATTACATCAGAACACTGTTACAGTACAATAAAAAGGTGTATCTTGAAGTAAACACACAGTATCTGTAACTGTTATGTTATGGTTTTAGCAAGGTGAGGACCCAAATGCAGACACACACAGGAGGCAGGAAATGGGGGAACAAAAAGCGAGCTTTATTGTACAAAAAAAGCTGAATGAATACAAAAACCAAGGCATCCAGAATAAACAAAAAGCTAGTCAAAAAGACAAAAGACACAGTAGCAACCAAAAAGCTCAAACAAAGCGCAAAGAAAAAGCAAAGCTCAAATAAAAAGAAAGAAGAGGCAAGAAAACAAAATCAGAAACATACCCAACGGGAGACAGGAGGAGACGCTGGGGGGGAACGATGGACCACAATGGAGTAACATGGAACAAGACAGACAGACAGGCTGAACGAACTGACGAGGACTTCAGGGAGAACAAAGACTATGTACACAGACACACTAACGATGGGATGAGGAACAGGTGGAGTGAGGAGGGAAAAGGACAGGTCACCGTATTACAAGACACTATACCATCAAAATCATTCTTAAGCTGTAAATTCTAAGAAAAAATGAACGTAATGTTGCTTCAGAGGAGCGGTTTGACGTTTTTGAGAGAAAAACAATTTCTTTTGAATGGACAGATAAACAAGGGGGTTGATTTTACGATTTCCATATGAAGCTAACAGTCTGCAGCTGGTTAGCTTAGCTTAGCAGAAAGATTGTAATAGCTATGTAGCTCTGTTCATAATGCACTAGGAATTGTGTTTTTTATACTTATTGAACTGTTTTGTAGGGATTAAACATACGCGATATAAAGAATTATTGAGCTTTAGAGGTTCTGGTAGGTGGATTTTGCAGCAGTTTGACTAGTCTCGCACAACCTGACCTTTAACCACTGTCACCGTGGTGGAGAAAGCTCAGAGGTTGTGGTTGTTTCCTGTTGAAAAAAAAGCTAACATGCTGGAATCAAAAGGCTTTGTACCCATAGTCTACATTCAGCGAGTGGCCGACCAGGGGTAAAGTCTTGTTATTGGAAAGTTGCTGGTTTGATTCCCCTGGTCTGCATGTTGAAGTGTCCTTGGGCAAGATACTGAACCCCAACCATTAAAAGACACCCACAGACAATAATAAGAACTTCTTGTGTCAAATAAAACAAAATAAGAAAATGCTGCAATGTTGCATCTTATTGCTAACATTATAGAATATCCCAGTTTTCTGATAGCTAGTGTATAAAAATAATTGCAAAACATGTACCGACTGGGCCTTTAGTTGCTCTATATGTCGGTGTAAAAGGCAGAAAATGACTCTATTGTTATTTAAAGAACAGGCGGCAGACCTGGAGGCAGCTGCACACATATGATTCATTGTGTTTGAGTCACCCTGCACAAAGTTTGTAGTAACACAGCGTGAGGAGAAGTGCCTCAAGAGGTGTCCTCCACACATGTGGGCAGAGGTGTTCTATAACTGGCCTTTTCTATGTGACTGCCTCACATCCTTCCTGGAAAGTTCATGACTCATAGTGATGCTAAGCAATAAGCACAATTCAGCAGACGTGTGTGTGTGTGTGCAGTAATGCAGTGATGTCCACTACAAGGGACAGGTTATAAACAATAAATCAATAACTTTTTTGAGAAAATAATCTTGGTGATATGTTTATTACATCCCAATTAATTAAATTATGTACAAAAAAAATCTAATTATTAAAACTTTTTTTCTTCCCAGTCTCAGGAGGATATGCTGACCTTGCATGTCACATATAGGGCCCTGGCTATTATTTTTATTGCTTTGTTTGATTGTTTATTGTCCTAGTGAAGGCCCAGGGTCCAGGGCCACAGTTCGCCACTGAGTAATAACATATTTAACGCCTCAAAGTCGTCATATGTTCAAACACAAATGAAAGGTGCAATATGTGTCGATGACAGACATAACGGATGTGACGTCTTTACAGTTGATGCTGGACTGCTAGCTGCGCAGCTAACCAAGCTTTCTAGCTAAAGCCAGCTGAAGTTAGCAGCAGTCACTCAAGTGATACGCTGCCCCGCATTCTTTTCTATTTACATTTACCAGGAGGCCTTTTTTTTAAAAAAATACAATTAATAAATAACAAAAACACCCACAGCACTATTTTATATGGTAAATGGTATTAGTGCTGTTTTGTTTCTTATGCCAGTGAATGCAAATGTCTGCAAACAACAATATACAGTATGTGCAAGGACCACTCTGCCCTGTATTGCTTTTGATTTCTTCAGCTCTTTATGACAATACGGGAACAAGACAGAGACAAGTGGGAACTAGATAAGTGGCAACAAGTCTTGTGAGTGTTTTCAATGTCATTTTTATGAACATATTGCACATTTTCTTAAGGAATCATGGCCATTAAGCCATGTTGCTAAGTTGTGAGAGTGAGCAATGGTCATGTTGAATTTTAACATGTGTGCAGCACCCTCTGCAGGTCTGACTACAACACTACTGTGAATAGAAAGAGAAACTCGACATCTGAAACTTTTAAGAAAAGCAGAAATTCACCCTAATAAACCCTAATGAGGATGTAGCCAGTCCAGTAGTGTGTTACATGTGTATGTGCAGTGTGTATTATTTTGTTGTATTTCTGTCCCTGAAACATACAGTTATCCCATCAGCATACTTGTCATTACAACCCTTCCATTTGTATCTGATATATCAGCAACCTGTTTGCGTGGAAGATTTAAAAATGCTTTAAGTAAAAAAATAAAAAAGAAAAAGAAGAAAGAAATTCAAACCAAAGGAATAAACTGGAATACAATACAAGCCACTGCATGCATTTCTTTTTTATGCTTTTACTGTGTCACAATGACATGAAAAAGATGGCATTCACTTTTCAGCCATTTTTTAGTCACTAGAACCAGGTATTTTAAGTCCAAATGTGATCACATGATCCTGACTCTAAGTACGCTGTTGTTGTGCCTAAACCTAAGCAGACCTTTAGCACAGCGTTGTCACAACATAGAATTGAAAACTGAAAGATAATTGCTACATAAAAAATGTTACCATATCCGTGGTTTGAAAGGCGTACTATGCATGAATTTTGATCAGAAGAGAAAGATCTTTACTGACTGATGTTTTTATAAACCACCCAAATAAACAAACTCACTTTGTTTTCATGACTGAATAAACTGAATAAACAAACTGAAAAGGACATCACAATTTCATACTGTTTTACTTGGTTTATATTTGGCAGACCCTGCCACCTTACTAGCTTCAAACAGGGACCTTATTTTCCTCTGAGAACAACTGGCTTATTCAGTTAAGGAAAAGATAAATACTTCTTTGTATTATAACCTCATTGATATCAAGAGCTTGAACTTCATCTCCAAAACTATTTCAACTTTCTAAAGACAACGCCTAAAATGAATATCACTAAAGGTAAAACATGTTTTCTGTTTGATTATGACACATTGAATTTATACATAAAAAGAAAGTACAAATTACAGTGTGAGTTATATTTCCTTCATCATTCATGATCTAATTTTCTTGCATACCTGTACGACCACATCGTAGTTAAAGTGAAACTCTCGCCAAAATGCAACCTAGGGTCTTTTTGTGAATGTCCCCGAGTCAAAAACTCTCTTTTTAGGAAACTCTGTGTACACAAACAATGTTCTCAATGCTTGAGTTCATGTGTAGAGACCCTGGTAATACTACAAGTTTCATGTTGTTTCGAGCCTTCTTAGTGTTTTAAAAATAGCGATTTTGATGCTATCATAGAAATGCCCCTAGCACTCCATTGAAAATGATTTTGACCCGAAAACAAAAATACGGTCAATCTCAAAAGTGGCGCTTTCATCGTAATTATGCTTTTAAACAAACATTTGACTCGGTTACATTCACAAAAAGACCGTAGGTTGCATTTTGGCACGAGTTTCACTTTAAGTCCTGCAAATCTACACATAATCTTGCCATTCTTCCATTTAGTCCTGTACAAACATACAAATTGTAAAGGAATAGCATATATTTGAGCCGGAAAAAAAATTCATATAGTCAATACAGTGAGGAAGTTGAGGTCAGATTTCAGCTCAGAAACAGAAGAAACCCTCTTCAGTCCAGACTCTTGTGATCGAGTGCCTGGTAGGCGTTAGCATACTGGCTGTCATCCTGAGCACCGGACTCTGGATCAGCATCTGGCTGTAAAGACTGCAGGCCTACTGCAGCCTGACTGGAGGCAACATCTGCATTTCCCCCAGAACAATCAGCCTATAAATCATTTTTAAAATAGTCATTTATCTGGCAGTAATTCTTTTAAAAGTCATTCACAGAAGACATTTTAATCAAAATATAAAAAGATAGTGACAGAATGGAAACTCACCTCGCTCTTGTTTGCATCAGGATGGTTCAGATGTTCTGAAACAGATAAGCAAGAGGAAATATTTAAGATCACATTGTGAAGTCTAACTAGGTTATGCACTTTTATATCTTTGTGCATGGGTCACCTCACCAGGGTTACTCCGGAAGTGTCTGTAGAATATCAGAGGTATAATCGCACAAACCAGAAGAGCCAGGCTCACAGAGACAATGATGACCACCGTGGTGTCTGCAAACAACAGGAACAGACATACATGTGTGCTGGTGACCAAACAGTTGACTCTACTACAACAAAGTGACACAATAGTTCTGTTCTTCGGTGGCCCTGCAGTGCAAATCACAAAAGCAAAAAAAAAAAGTGTTTCTACTCATTTTCATTTTTCTACGTATAAATACCAATTAGCATTAGGAGTTAGGAGAATTAGGAGTCCACTGAAAAGTTTTAATTTACTTTCTGGTCCCCCAGCATGCCTTACGCAGTGCTTTAGTTTAGCGATTTCCATTCAGCTGTGGGTGTGCTAAGACAAAGACAACAACACATTTTTTCCAATAGTGGAAAAAAAAACGTGTCTTGCCCCTGACTCAGAACCCGACACCTCTCGCCGTTCATTACTGAAACTGCAGTCTGTGGAAACTCTGCCTCTCCTACATGTAGAAGCAACACATAGTTTGGTGACATCTACACTTTAAACACTGTGTGTTTTCAGGACTTCACTTTTTTCTAGCAGCATATTTTAACAAATGCCTTTTCGGTTCATTCCAATATGAAGCATTGCATATATTTAACTACCTGGAAAATATGGTAGTGGTTATAGTATAGTTAGCCACCTCCTGATAGAAAGGTGATATATCTTTGTAGTGATGTCTCAATAGATTTCTGTCGGGCTTTACAGAATGATTTAAGATTTAACTCACATCTACCGACATCTAAAGCTGTAACAAAGTCTCAACTTGTTGGCCAATAACTCTGGAAACCACAAAGCCTACAGGGTCGTTTTGGTCTTAAATTCCACAACTCAGGCTCAGGCCACTCTGCCTACAGGACAGGTTTGCTAAAATAAAGAGGAAATATCGATTTCCAGAGAAAAGTTTAGCCTTCTTTATGAGGAATGCCTTTAAATCAAACAACGCAACTAATAAGCATGAGAAAAGATCCCCTCCTGTTTTATCATATCCAGGTATAAACAAATTAATCAAATGGTTAAAGCAAAGCTACTCCTCCTTCATTTAAAAATAATGAATATAGAAATATTTTTCATTTTAAAAGTTGAACTACTGGACACAGGATTCCTCCTCTTTCACCCAGTAGTCTCATGTAGTGAATGCATGTAAGCGTATCTGGAGGCTTCCACGTGACACTGACCAGACTAATTATGAAGCCACATAATAATAATACTCGTACATGTATCATAATATCGTATTCGTATTTATGTTTTCATAAGCTTACATGTAATGAACCTTTTAGTATATCTACAGAGTGAGTGGGTCCTCTCCCACAGAGTCTCCCTTGCTGCCCCACTGTCCAGTCACCAGGATTGAATTTAAGCAGTTAACTATTCTGCAAACCACAGATACGTTTAAGTTTGTACGTATCATACAATATACACCATCTTGACATGTGTACAAATCCTATTATATCATGTTCATAAAACATGTTTTTTTAACAAACTTTACATGGTGGAGTAAGAGGGGCTGCCATGCCAGGGGCCGCAGTTCCAGTCTGCATTTTATCACTTATGAGTGAGAAACCACTGGATCTGTTTGACAAGACCACGGCATTTCAACACTTGTAGGAGGTACACCCTCGATTTTATTACTTTTTTTAAGGAGACCTCAGGACAAGTGTCCGGTGCCCCTTGTTCAAAAGAATGCTGCAAAAATGCCCTTTTGGATGCTCCTATGGTAGATAAAACAAGATAAAATGCCCCTCTTGGGTGTCTTGGGTTCTGCTCACTGGTGCCTCTTTTTTTATTTTTTTTGCCCCCCCCCCAAACATGCTGAGTCTGCCACTGAAGAGGAATAACTACAACAAAACATATTTTCAAGCAGGGGAGAACTTCACCATCAACTATTATATCATATATTTTTTAGCTTGCTTAAAAATATATAATACCAACCAAACTCAATTACCTTTGAGTTTGGTTGCTGCTCGCTGGTTTGTCTTCTCCTGTGCAGCGGGCAGGGTTAATGCTGCTGGGGATGGTTCAGTTCTGGGTTGAAAGCTGCTCTGGGGCAGAGATTCTGCCTCAGTCTGCAGGGTGGTGGTGGTGGTGGCGGTGGTGGCGGTGGAGGAGGGAGGAGATCCAGGAGGAACAGTGGATGCTTTGAGAGGACAGGATGGATGATGAGGAATACTCTTCTGTGTGTGTGTGTGTGTGTGTGTGTGTGTGTGTGTGTGTGTGTGTGTGTGTGTGTGTGTGTGTGTGTGTGTGTGCATGTGTGTGTGCATGTGTGTGTGTGTGTGTGTGTGTGTGTGTGTGTGTGTGTGCGTGGTCATGTGGTATTGATGCTTAATGTATGACAGAGTGGAGATTCATCACAAGACATAATTTATGTATCATAATGTCTGATTTCATACATAAAAAGTACATACACATAAATTCCAGTGTGAGTTATATTTCCTTCATCATTCATAATCTAAATCAAAACTCTGAGTTTGAGTTTCTTCTCCAAAACGACATAGTGCCTGTAGTGTAGTCTACTTATCTACACATTGATCATCTTTATGTGATTTGCTGTAGCCTGTGGACAGAGCCAGTGGTATTTACAAGACAATAAGGTTTCAGTCTCACAGTCCAGAAAACATGACCTAATCATTATCTAACAGTGACCCACAGTTAACACTTGGAGCCTCATTTCATACCAAATTTGCAATCCTCATTAGAGCATAATTTGTTGTTATCCCACAACGTCCCATTACCTGCTGAACGTTTATGCATATAACCAAGAGCTTACCATTTAGCACTATGAGAATGACCTCCTGGAACAACAGATTAAAGCCTTTGCCCACACCACAGTGATATCTCCCTGCGTCCGCCCTCCTCAGCCTCTTTATGGTCACATTGAAGGCTCCATCTCCTCTGCTGACCTCCATGCTGTATCTCCCTCGTCTTGTGATGGCCGAGTCCTTCCTCTCAGTCTGAATGAGGGTGTTTTCCCTGGAGCAGTCTCCTTTGCAGAAGTACATGTTGAAGTGTTCGGAGTCATTGTCAGTGGTCCAGCTGCCAGAGCAGTGGACAGAGACCTCTCCTCCAACATGACCTCTCACCTCCAGCACTGCCGAGGCCTCCGCGTACACTGCTGTAGGATAAAACACGCGGCCTGGTTACAGCTGTTGACCGCAGGATTTAGATTTAGTTGGGTTCAGTGTTGGCAGATTGGGTGTTTTTTCCGCTCATTGGGCTGGTTTTGACTTGCATTGTATTGGGTTAAAAAGGACTTGGGTGGTTGGACAGGATTTGGGCAGGTATACCATGAGTTTGAAATACATCACACATTTCAGTATATTAATAATATATATGTAAATATAAATTGTGTTCCTTGATTATCCAAAAACATCCAGTCACAAATTTTAGGTATATGACATTTTTTTTATTCATTCTATTGAGTTACCACCATTGCCACAGCTTGCCCTGTAAAACACACAAGCTGTAATTTTCGTTATAACAGAAATCTGTATGCTTGCAACATTACGGGATTATTCATTTAGCTTTTTGACATCCTGGGAATGCGTGTAGCCTCCTTTTCTCTCTGTCTCCCTCTTCAACCGCGTCGGTCGAAACACTTAACGCTGGCACACTGTCAAAGCCTACTGAAGTTAATCGAGTTAGATAAAACTTATAACTGTTGTTATTTGAGTGGCCCCTTTAGTTTTACAGCAGAGGGCAGAAATAGAAAATAGTTCTATTGTGGCATTGTGCTAAGTAGCCTCCCATCTGCATTCTATTGAACTCTAGGGAACTGCAATACTGCGTCTATTGTTTATATCATTCATAATATATAGGGTTTTTTCTATTCAAGTTTATCTAGACAAATCTTTTTTTTTCTAAATAACAGAAGAATAAAAATGTCTCTTTTTCTTTAATATATTAGTATGATTCAAAATTTGGCTCACATTCAAATATAAATAGAAATACATTGCAAATAAAATGTTCTAATATTAATGTTTTCTGAAGGAAAATATGTCAAGACTCACCTGACAAGCAGCAAAAAGTGAAAACAGGAAGAATCCTCATCCTCTCGCCAGGAAAAAAACAAAACAAATAGTAGAAAATTTAGTCCAGGCGTATCAGAAGAATGCAGCGGTCTGCTTTAAATTTGTCTTTTGACTCAGTGGCATAACACTGGAGTATCTTTAAGATCCAAAAAGGCTACAAAAAGATCATAAAATCACATCAGCAGGTTTGTCCTCAGCTCACGTCACAGACAAATGAGCATACTTCTGTTTTACAAAGTTGCTTTTTTACTGTGCCATCAGATTTCTTTTTAAACTAGAGAATATACAGTATAGCCCACAGTAGTTCTCCAGCCCCTTCCTCCCCGTCACTCTGGTCTGAAGAAGCAGATTATGACTGTGATACAGTATAAACTCCTTATTGTTTATATTTATTGTTCAGGCTCCTGCAGCTGGATCTGTGTGTCTGTGTGCATCTGCAGTGCAGGAAGCTGGAGGGCATCAAACTCAACAAGCTGTCTGCTGACTGTGTCACGGGGATCAGAGAGCAGTCTGAGGACTGTTTCATAAACCCCACCTCGATCTGCAAATTAGGCTACTATTGAGCTAATTCAATTTTACACAGCAGCTGTGAATGGGAGCGCTGAATCTTTAATTTATTCATTTTTAAAAAGCAACATCCTCCTCCACAATGTCAATAGTTTATTTGGACACTCCCCTTGACCTAGAAAAAAACCTCTGCAATATTCTCCCCTGTGTGTCACATGAATACATTTGAGACAAAAACATTACAATAGATCATATTCAGACAGAAGCCGCTTTCCTCTGACGTCATGCTCAGGATTGGAACATTGCAGGATGGGATAACGTAATGCTGCTGTGCTCCAAGTTGCAAATGGCATAAGGGGGACAGCCAAATTATTATCATTTCACCACTTCCAGCATAGCACTTTTGATTGATCAGCAACTGGGAAGATGATGGATAGTGAAAATCCAAAAGGGGCATGGGCCATGTTTCCAGGTAAAACAACATATTTGATTACCCTTAGCAAACATTAGCATTCAGCCACCTCCCATGTGACGACATAAAGTGCATTTCGCTGTTACTTCATTGGAACAAATGTGTCAAAGATTTGCAAAGTTATTTTGGAAATGACTCACTCCTTTCCAATCGTATCCTTTAACACTATCTAACAGTTATGTTAGCTTGGAAGTGATTGAATGCTAACGTTAGCTATTGGCTAACAGCAGCTAATGGTCACCGATATGTTGTTTTACCTTGAAATTTGTCTTGATGTCGCTCCAGATTATCACCCTTGAATATCTTTTAAGTAATAATGAGCTTCCAATGAGCTTCATGATGTAGTCACCTGAAATGGTTTTCACTTCACAGGTGTGCCTTGTCAGGGTTCATTTGTGGAATTTCTTGCCTTCTTAATGGGGTTGGGACATCTGTTGTGTTGTGCAGAAGTCAGGTTGGTACACAGCTGACAGCCCTATTTGACAAAATTTATATTATGGCAAGAACCAATCAGCTAAGTAAAGAGAAACGACAGTCCATCATTACTTTAAGAACTGAAGGTCAGTCAGTCCAGAAAATTGCAAAAACTTTGAATGTGTCCCCAAGTGCAGTCGCAAAAACCATCAAGCGCTACGACGAAACTGGCTCACATGAGGACCGCCCCAGGAAAGGAAGACCAAGAGTCAACTCTGCTGCTGAGGATAAATTCATCCAAGTCACCAGCCTCAGAAATCGCAAGTTAACAGCACCTCAGATTAGAGCCCAGATGAGTGCCACACAGAGTTCTAGTAGCAGATACATCTCTACATCAACTGTTCAGAGGAGACTGCGCGAATCAGGCCTTTAAGGTCAAATAGGGTAAAAAAGCACTACTAAGGAAAAGCAACAAGCAGAAGAGATTTGTTTGAGCCAAGAAACACAAGGAATGGACATTAGACCAGTGGAAATCTGTGCTTTGGTCTGATGAGTTCAAATTTGAGATCTTTGGTTCCACCCGCCGTGTCTTTGTGCGACTTAGAACAGGTGAACAGATGGTCTCTTCATGCATGGTTCCCACCGTGAAGCATGGAGGAGGAGGTGTGATGGTGTGGGGCTGCTTTGCTAGTGACACTGTTGGAGATTTATTCAAAATTGAAGGCACACTGAATCAGCATGGCTACCACAGCATCGTGCAGCGACATACCATCCCATCCAGTCTGCGTTTAGTTGGACCATCATTTACACCCAAAGCAAAGGGTGGCTATTTTGAAGAATCTAAAATACAAAACATGTTTTGAGTTATTTCACACTTTTTTGTTTACTACATAATTCCATATGTGTTCATTCATAGTTTTGCCTTCAGTGAGAATCTACGATGTAAATAGTCATGAAAATAAAGAAAAAACAAACTTTTGACTGGTAGTGTACATATAAGTCTATTCTATTTCGTACCTTTTTAATTATATTGTTTATTTTTTGCTATTGTTATTGTTTTTTTTTATATTCTGTCCTTTGGCTGCTGTGGCAAACACATTTCCCCGTTCGTATGACAATAAAGGAATACTGACTGATATTATTATCCCCTTAGCTAATTCTTATTTCAACAAGTTTAAATTCAATGTGTTTCGCTGACAATGTGTCCAGAGAGGCATCAGTAGATGTATTGTACACGTGTCCAAGATGTGTGTTGATATTTCAAATTTCATTTACCTTTTATATCATATCATGCAACACGGGGTAATGTTGGTGAGGAAGTTGTTCAATGCTGACGCTAGCTCTCTCTAACATATGCTAACAGGATTTATCAATCCAATGCTGTTTTACCTTGAAATATGGCCCATGTTCCTTTGGATTTTCACTATGCACTGTCTTTTAAGTTGCTGATCAGTCAGGAAGCTGTTAAGTGGCAACAATTTGTCCGATTTCCTATGGCTACCAGTTGTATTCCTATGGTAACACAACTGGGCTTCCCACCCTCAGCATGATGTCAGTGGAAAATGGCCACCATGTGAATATGATCCATAATGACATAACGTGTTGAGTTATGCAGTAACTTAATCAAAGGAGAAATCGAGTCTGATCACAAGTCATTTGGAAGAACAAACTGAGCTCTATTGGAAATGACTGGACTGCATTAGCTGCCCTACATCGCATTTGCTAAAAATGTGTTATGCTTATTGTCCGTTCCTTACGAAACTACCATGAGTAAGGTTAGCCAGATTGGCTGTTTCCCTCTGTCTGTAATTTAACCACACATATTCTGGGGAGGTCACAAGGGAGGACATTGGGAAAACGATTTCGAGTGACCCTTCCAGAGCTCAGTGCAGGTATCTTACGCACAATTGTATGACACGGACTTAACTGCTTTTGAAGCATTAGTGTAGTGTGTTTGTAGCATTCAATCGATAAAGGCGCTAACCTAGATCCTGATGAATGAATAATTCACCGTACCAATTGCTCTAAAAAAGCGGGCTAGTGCCCAGACGCCATGGAAAACTGGTTCTGGTTCAGTTACAAGTCACACTGGAAGTCATGCCCTTACTTTGCACAAAATCTCATGGGGGCTATGAATAAGGCATATAATAAACAGCTGCTGGCTCCAGATTCCTAATGAATGGACAGATTTAGGAGAGGTACTTATCGTCTTATCTAGCTCATGGCAAGAAAGGGATGAAGTGTATCTCCAAAATGTCAAACAATTCCTTTCAATTGTGTAGCTGTGAGAATGATTTTGTGACATCACAGGAGCCAATCACGGCTCAATATGCAATTCATGCAGAAGTGTTATGTGGAAATATGAAACCTACAGCGTTTCCACAATTTTGCAGTCAACCTACAGTTCACTCCAGAGAGATCCCTTGGACGTGTATAACAGTGTTTATTGGTTTTTACAACAACAACAAAAAAAAAACGTTGCCAAGCAGACCCTGTCATTGTTCAGACACAGTGACATCAAGATATGTGAATGTGAAGGAAACTGATAACAGCGGATATGATGGAGAGAATTAGTGTTGGGAAAATAGCACCAACAGTCAGAACATGGCAGAAACAGAAAAACACCAAAACTTCTTTATGTATACTTAAAACATTTGGTTAAAAATGTGCCCAGTGTGGGTCAATATAGCACTGACTGGATGAACTTGACCCAGCATGAACAGGGTGTTTGTGACCCTGTGGCAGTGTTCATTTTTTATTACTTTTGGGTGACTGGATTAAAACAACCCTTCTGTGGAGGTTTCTACCCATTAATGAGGTCAAAATGTACCCGGTATTACATCAATGCTACATTAACCCACGCTGAGTTAATATTAACTCATTTTTATATAGCGTGTGTTCTTCTAAATACACTAAAATCATACTATTCTATGACTGAAACAAGGTCACTTTGAAAAGCCCTTGAACCTTTGTTTTCAGATCCCTACACCCTGTTTAATGTGCACAGACCCAGTTTCCATTTCATTATTATTCTTTCCAAAAGAATGAAGATGGTCAGTTATCAGTTACCCAACAACTTTTTCATTTGGATGTGAAGTTGTCATTTTTCCCTGCATGAGCTGCAAAACAAGTCATTTGAATATGAAATGTTTCACCACATCTTACAAGTGTAGGTTTCTCCATCCAGAAATATTATTCTCTATCAATATACACTTCTATG
This sequence comes from Diplodus puntazzo, assembly GCA_963678695.2. Classification (NCBI taxonomy): domain Eukaryota; kingdom Metazoa; phylum Chordata; class Actinopteri; order Spariformes; family Sparidae; genus Diplodus; species Diplodus puntazzo. The sequence goes on from OZ023156.1 coordinate 24,761,023, forward strand.
CGCAGCTGTGTGCATTTTGCAATTTCATATAAAAAAGAAAACATCTTTCTTACAGAAAACCTTTATTACCAGCAAAACAGTTACCATAGAATTTTGTATATATTTTTTTTTATATACCACACTTGTTCGCATCCAAAATATAATCGTATTCAGTAAACCAAACACCAAACAGTGTTGGTCATATTTACATTTTAGCCTGTGAAATGCTGCAGTCATTCATGGTGAGCATTTTCGCAAGGTGGTTTTTACATGAATGCCAAACAATACTTGGCAGCTTAGTGCAATAATTGTAAAGTCCTAGAGGTCCCTTGGTCTTGTTTAAGATCGTGGGAGGACCTGAGCGATGGTGTCCCGTGCACTTTGGCTGAGTCTTTCTGGGAACTTGACCTCATACTCCACTAGTAGGTCACCTCGACGATCGGGTCGTTTGGGATAAGGCAGTCCCTCGCCGCTGATGCGTCGCTTCATACCTGGCTGCACGATTTCTGTTGTTGACACGGTCACTGCTTTGCCTTCCAGGGTGGGCACGTTGACTGTGCAGCCACACAAGGCCTGATGGGACAGAAGGGAATATAAAAAGGGGAAAAAAAACATCAATTAGGATCATGAAAAGGCACTAATAGGAACATATTTCCACCTTTTTCAGCAGAAAACAATGGTTTGGGTTTGTTTTCAAGCACTTCTGTGAGGTGTTGTTAAGGAAAATAAGTGACAAAAAAGTTTTCCATAATCTTAACTTACATCTCTGAGTGAGATCCTAGCTGGGTAAACGATGTCTGAGCCGTCACGCTTGAATACTGAATGAGGCTTGTCCTTCAACACAAAGACCACGTCAGCTGGAATGTTTGTGGGAGTCTGGTCCCCCTCTTTGGGGAACGTGATTTTTGTGCCCTCTTTCCATCCCTTCTTTATCTGCACCTCCAGGATTTTATCTTCTGTCCGTATTGATCGCCCATCGGGGTTCAGTCGTTTACGAGAGATCTTCATTCTCTTTGTGCAACCCGACAGAACTTCCTCCAGGGTCACCTGAAGATCGTGTACAACAGCAGGGTCCTGCTGCTTCTTTACAACGCTACTGTGACTGCCCAGTCCACCCATACCAGAGCTGAATGAGCGAGGGAACCCGCCCATTCCACCGCCCCCCATCCCAAAGCGAGCGAAAGGGTCATCGGTGTCCATGTCCTCATCCATGCCGCCCCCATTGCGGGCACCAAAGAACTGTCCGAAGGGGTTACGTCCACCAAAGAACTCTTCAAAGATGGCATGAGGGTCGCCCTGGAAGGTATAGCTGAAGGTGCCAGGTCCACCACCACCACCACCTGAGGGGCCTCCGCCTTTCAGACCTGAGTGATAAGAAAGAAAGAAAGATTTATTTATTACATTCCTCGCTAAAAATATGTGGTATAGTCCTTTTCTGTGCTGTTTTGAGAGATACGAGTCATTCATAAGAGATAGACCTGGTGCCATTACAGGTATGACCTAACGAAATTAAGCTTAGAAGGTCGACAGCAAAACCTTTCATGTTACAACTGATGACACAAGCAGCAGAGTTTACTGTAAATTGCTCTTTAATTTAATCTACTTTGTAAAAAAATGCCAAAAAAGTCGCTCCTTGTTATTATCTATTACAAATTCAGTATGGCGTCATTCTAAGGCTGGGTAATGGCCTGAAAAATATATTTTAGGCTTTATTGCGATACACAACATACAGCTCAATATTTCAAAACTCCTCAAAAGCACTTCATAAATGCAAGGTTCACAGAGGAGGGAAATAGTCCACAAGTTTTAACACTACAAATCTTATCAAAAGGTAAAGCAATATTAAATCAACTATTTTTGCTCGCTACATCACATCCTTCCTTACCATCAGGTGTGCACAAAGTACAGGTTATGAAACTTTTTGAAATATGAAAATGTGAAATGACTGGTTAAGTTATCGGTTATTATCTGTTATCTACATCGGCTGGATAAAAAAAAAAAAAAAATCATATTGTGCATTCTCAAAGAAAAGTAATGTCATGTGCAAAAATGTCCTGCAGCAAAACCCTTTTTTAAAAAGGTAAACACGCCCTGAGACCTTCAACTTAACTGTGTACAGACACCACCATAAGAAATGTGGCACAAACCTACAAAATTCTCCAGTGTCAACTCTTGCGGTTAGCGGTCTACCCATGTAGAAATCTTTTCAGCTAAGACATAAACACGATTATTGTACAGAAAGGACACATGTTTTACTATGTCTGTATGGCTGTTTGGATAAACAAGGCTTGCACTGAGTATTTTATAATGTGTCATAAAAAATAATCTCTGTCATCTATTGCTTAATACTGCTGTCATTATGCAAAACACAAGGCATCTATTCAAACCCGTGGAATGTCGACCTAAATCATGTCTTAACACATCTGGCGCCATACTGAAGAGAGTTCAAATCTCAGATCTAGGATGCAAAAGTTTTACAAAGTAAGACTTCTTTCATTCTTCACGTAAAGTCACGGTGTGAAATTCTACTTCAGTTACCATGATCACCAAACATCTCAGAATAGTAAGTATACATTGTTTCAGTACACGTCTGTGTCACTGCCCAGCTGTCAGGTTTCCATGCCCCAAAATCAACACTGACTTCAGTGACTACACCCCTCAAACATGCGCACGTGTTACTCTCAGCCCCGCCCCTCTCCTGTCGTCACACAGAATCTTCACGCGCCCCTCCTGAACTCAGACCTACACGTTGGGGATTGTCGGTAACTTCTTGTAGGAACATGTAATGTGAGTTTCCTTGTCGGCAAAGCCTCGCTTGTCGTCGCCCAGTAAAGGAGCCGCGAGTGAAGGGCAGAGCCGAGCAGAGCTGGGAGCGCTATGACACCCAGGATAACATTAACGTCCTCTTGTAGTGCATGTTTGATGTGTACCTTTTCAACTGGCACCTCATGTTGACATGTGATCTCCATACAGTCGTGTCGTAAAGCCACACTGGCAACTCTCTCCTAATTAATGGCACTGTTCCAATGATTCATGTGACAACCTTACCTTCTTCGCCGTAACGATCATATATGTCCTTTTTCTTTGGGTCGCTCAAAACGTCGTAAGCTTCAGCAATCTCTTTAAATTTCTCCTCGGCGTCCGGTGACTTGTTTTTGTCGGGGTGGTAGCGCAGAGCCTGCTTCCGATAAGCTTTCTTTATATCGTCCTCCGACGCTCCTCTCTTAATTCCCAAAATGTCGTAGTAGTCTTTCCCCATGTCGACCAACCGGCAGCCACTTTATTAAATGTTGAAACTGTTGGAAAACGGCTGTTGATAAACTTCGGTAGCAGCTCCTCCGTCCGATGTCACTCTCAACTCAGAGCGCTCCGTCCCGGAGATTTTCTTTATAACCCGCGCAGAAACTTCCAGAGTTTTCCATAACCAGCCTGAACAATCTCCACTGTCCGTTCAGATAAGACACGCCCAGCGGGACGTCACGTCATGCTGCCTTCAAGTGCTATCGGAAATATCCCCGGACAGCAACATACCATACCTTATCAGTCGCCCCAAACCTCAGTATGACTATAAACACCACAACAGGAAGGTGGGGGCTATATTTTTAAACAAGCATGGCATACTTTCAGTTATATTTACAATGAACAATACGGTTCCATCCCAAATTTCCATGTCCCAGTGGACAGATCAGGTCACAAGCAGTTAGGGCTAATGCCATGAACAATGAATAAACCACAATAAAATACAGCCCAGAAATACTTGTTTTGTAAGTCTTGTTTAAACTGGAAAAAGACTGCCTCGCCTTACTGAAGCCTATCACACCGAAAGTAAACGTTTATAAGTCTAGATTGCTGGCAGACCATGATGCTCACTAACTCACCTGTGCCCTGGCTGGTTTTGCACTCCTCCTGAGGGATCTGTAAGGCCTATTACTGTTTCACTTTACCTTTAGGTGGCAAGGTCTTTCAAGATAAACATCTCCAGTCTGATTTCCTTTCTTATAGCTGTTATTTGAGATTATATGTTACTTGCAGTATTATAATAGAGGATAAGCATTTTGTTCAATACATATTCAAAGCTAAGCGGCTGCGGACTCAGGCACAAACTGAAAAGAAATAACATTAAATCTTTGTGATGTTTTATCAACCATAACAATAAGAAATTGTAAGATTTACAGGCAAAAAGCTGCCGATATCTGAATGTACAGAGAAATGCAGCCTCACACCTGTTTCTTTCCACATATCCTATTTTTTAGTTAGTTTTCAACTATACAATGTCAGATTAATTTATATTATTAAATATTGCAATTTTGTTTCATGTTCTGTAACACTGCTCCGCATTGCTTCTTACATACAAAAAGGCGTGTACGACTGGCACTTGAAGGCAGCATTTCAGATTTAATTTAGGCACACATTGAGGCCTATGTGCTTTCACTCTTACACACAAATGTCTATCAGACGTTTGTTTGGGACAGGTATACACTATATCTATAAGAAGTATCCTTACTGAAAGCAAGCACAATAATGAATCAATCACACATTTGAGTACACCTTTTGGTTACTGTCATTGTCTAGTGAAGACAAACCTGTTTTTCACTGCAGGTGATAACAGCTCTACAGACACACCCAAATCACAGTAGGATTTTTAAAGGTGAAACTCAGAACTGTAGTCTTTTAGAAAGGCCACAGCTCCTATCTGTGTCGTGTTTGGGGGTATATTTAGGGTTTCAATTCAGAGAATCTATGTACAGATGTAGCCCTGTGTATTTAAGTACATTAAAGTGACATGTAGGCTGTGGCTGTTTTGCAGTCCAGATTTATCTATAAAATATGCATATTTGAATTTTGTTTGGATGTCATTATTGTTATTCCTTACAACAAGTTTGCGGGTAAGTGTGCCTAACTAACATAAGCAATTCATGCCCTGACAAGTGGCACAAAAGGTTAATGACAAACTTTATTTATGTTAGACAATTTATACACAAGGAAAACAAAGAAATGCATGTAAACAAGACAAGAGAAGATCACATAAAGTGCAACTGTGAAAAAGAGACAATGTTGTAGCATACAACTGAGAATGAAACTGCAAAAAGAATCTGGCAAAGTGGCATTGACCCTGGATGTAATGTTGGGAAAAGTCACCAGACAGACGAATGCACGCTGGACCAGTGAGCATGCGCATAAACGGACAGACATGCTTTTGAAAGAGCAATATAACTGAGTGGATAATCCAATTACGTTAGCGTAGCAGCGACCTCTCCGTCTGCTCAAACGCCATTGGCTACGCTGCTGATAGTGCGGGCTGGAATCGCCTGAATGCCGCCTGTTGTGATTGGCTTCGGCACGGCCTTAGTGCCCGCCCACGGTGGCCTCAGCACTCGCATATTACTCCGCTGATTGGAGGCGGTTCTGTCACTCATCTGAGATATTAAGGGAAGGGGTGCTAACTGCCAAGATGAAGCACTACGAGGTAAGTAGTGTCTAGGAAACTCTACACTGTCAATGAGGCGCGTTATGGGGTTAGAATACAATTAATGAATACAGTTTGGAATTTTTCTGTGATTTCTACAAGAGTAAATTCCACCAGAACAGTCACATTTAAAGCCTTAAACGTGAGCATTGAGGTACGCATGCTGCTGCAACACCGCCTGCCACGGGCTGGTTTCTGTGACCGGGGATTTGTGGCCTCTCGTGCACGGAAATGAACGCTAGTACCGGCTAATGTTGTATCTTAAAGTCAGGCTACACCTACATTTATGACGAATTATACGTGCGTTGTGCATTTGTTAGGTTTGGAGGAAAAGCTAAACGCCTGTGTAAGCTAAACACAAAGCCCTCTGTGTAGGATAATAGCGGGTATCATCGCCATCTCTGGCTGGGAAGAGTCATGGCGCTTCTTATCTTGTTATTACCCAATAATGCAAGTGATCAGCCAAGTGTGTAATCTATTGTGCCTTTTAACATTTAGCAGAACCACAGCCCAATCTGCAATTACATTTAAGATATCCGTAATACAATGTTTCCTAGTTATTGTAGTCCCACCAGTCAGAAGGGTAATACAAGTTATCCATGATGATATTCTTGATATAGAGGTTTGATTTCAAGATGTAGGAAATGTAAAACTCCTTAAATAGTATACATGGCCGCCTTAAAATTTAAAAGCTAGACTGGCTATATTCTGCAGATATCTTTAATTCAGCATTTCTTAGTCATAAAGAACACTTCAGTGATCCAGAATTGCAATCGAAGTCACAAAATAAGTCAGACTTGTTGAGTTGATGAGAGATTCAGAGGGGAAAATAAACAGTAAAAAAAATATGTGGCTAACAGTCTCAAAAACATCTAGGCTTGACTTCACGCAGATGCCTGTTTTATCATCAATGGGAAACATATCCTACGCTGCAACCATTGAACTCCTGCCTGTACTGACAGCCTCAAAATCTTAACAGAGTTCCATGTGCGCCAAAACTCATCAGACAGGATTTGAAGCCGTCTGACAGAAACCGATCCAACCAGTGGCTGCTCCGGTTCCCCTTCATTCACTTGACAGATGCGGCTTTTGCAACCTAAGAGAGTCAAAACAACATTTAAATTATGAAAAATGCATTAATGAAAACACAGCTAAGTAGATCGTTATCCTCATACATCCAAAACATTTTGAAGTGGTGAATATGTGCTAAACTGTGAAGGTATGCATGCAAGTCATCATTCAGTGGTTGTAGCATTTATTTGCACTTACCAGTGTGTCAGTCATACGCCACTCCTGCAACCCCTAATCTATCTGCTCACCTTTTCATGGCCATCTCCAGTTATAAACTTTTGAACTCAGTTAGTCATGGCTTTCCCCTCGACTGCATTTTTGAATACCTTTAAGCCTGCACTTTTTTGGTAGTGTGTATGAATTAGGCATGGGCCGATATGAACATTTCACACCACGATTATGCTGTTCAACATATTTGTGATTCACGCTATTATTTTGATAGTCATCAATATATTCTTAAAACTTTGAAATAAAAACTTTTTTAGTGAAAAACAAAGAATCTTAAATAAGTTATCATAATCTTTATCTCGTCTGCCCATTGTCTTTTAGTTCTGTATCGATAGTATCCAATTTAACTTGCCTTTAGCCATGGTGACAGACTTGTTAGGATGTTAGGAGGTAGACTGCTTATCCTGATAATGAACATTCACTATGATCAATTTATTATGAGTGTTTTTTTTTGTGATTCCCAATAAAATCTTTATCATACCATCAATACTCACAGCTATGATGTGCCCACATGTCACTAGTGTACCCAGTATTAAACCACAACTCCCAAGTTTCTGTGAAAGTTCACATATCCACATATTGATTGATTGTGTGGCCTCTACAAACAGACCAACACCATTGCTGGCATTCTTTCTGCTTTTACAAATGTTAGAATTTGGGAACCTTACTACAATAATAATAATAAAGTTATAAGTTATATAGCACTTTTGTAAACGCAAAACAAAAACTAGACAAGGCAGATAAAATGAGAATAATTACAGGAACTGTCGAGTTTTTGGTAGCAGTTTTCAAAATACAACATGTGGGTGTGGTACAAAGTTTTTTGGTTGCAACACTCTGAGGTTAAAGGTTTTTGTGTATGTAGCCAGAAAAACTGAATGAACAGCCAATAAAAAAGCATTGTTAAAGCATTAGCCATAACAGGTGTGCCGAATGTAGTCACTGCTGGGTGTGGACTATGACTGACATGGTCACCAGAGCACATGTTTAAAGATGAATGCTCACAGCAGTGCTCTTTAAAGAATGCATCAAAAATGAACTCAAATGTTTTTATTTGGTCAAATCAAGTTTAAAATTTAGGTTTATGGATTCAATAATAATGATTTATACTATTCCTTTATGTAAATTTAATCCATTATAGAGACAACAAATACATTTTAGGCTGAACAGTAATGACAAAATACTTAGATAAAGTATTAAAACATTACATTGTTCACAGTATATTGTAACATTAATGAAAGATTAAATGTTTCCCCATTAGACAAGTTTAATCATAGTTTCATTGCATTTACACCAGATAGCACCAGAGAGCTGCAACACTTTCACAGTGATCTGTCTTGCTGACACACCAGTCAGTAGCTCACACTGTGTTTAAAAAACGCTTATGGAGCAAAGACACATTTCCAGATTGTCTATTAATCTGTTGAAACAATAAATCCTACCAGATTTTAAAAAACAGCTTCTTACCTCAGGATAGGAGGTCAAGGCAAAACCAGCAAAACCGGCAAAGTCTCCACATGAGCAATTAAAGCATATTTGTCTCTGCTTCACCCTCACCCTCAGAGTGCATTACCAGCACAGACTGTCACTGCCAGCCAGAGGCTTTATATAGACGAGAGGGGGGAGGTACAGTGGCAGTGGGTATGCCTGGCACACGGACAACTGAGATGAGGTTATTTCTCCGAAGTCTCAACCGCAGTGTCATGTGTCATGCTTCAGTTAGGCATACATGAAGGTTTCATTTGTACAGTAATGAGGTAGCTACATGAATGGATTTAGATACTTGCCTTTACCCGCGCAGTCGTTATATCCACATTACTGACGATTATTTATAAAATATCGCGTTGTGTTAAAACTTTGTGAAAGTATCAACAATCATCCCAAAAATGTTGTCATAAATAGATATTGATGTATTTGGTCAAAATCTCATATTTTATTTGATGCTTTTGAGGAAATTTCAAAAAATGGAATTATAGAAAGAAAAATATTACTTATTGTCTCAATAAGACCATTTCGCCCAGCCCTGATACCAATACTGTATTTATTATATTCATGCATTCCAGTATACAAATAGAATACATGTCCATCCTAAACTTCCATGTTGCCACTTGTGACTGTATGTCTTTCAATCGTTTCAAGCGGATACTGTATCTCGACTGTTGGTCATTAGAGAGTGGAGGGGTTGGCTTCAGCAAAGGGAATGCCCCAACTAATCCCTCACAGTCTGGAGTATTATCACCCCCTGGAAGCAGGAGAGGGAGTCTCCCAATGTGAGTGACTGGGAGATCAGGCTGTTGAGTTTGGTATGGAGTGTGCTTGCTACAGAGAGTTAGAAGTAGACATTTATATTTAGCCGACGAGAGGAAGAAAGGGCGTTAAACAAGGAAAGGGGCGGTGCCGGTTGTCATGATACCTCTCCTCCATCTTGCCACTTACCCAGGGGATGAGAGGGGGTCGTCAGGTGTCTATTTTTTGGGAGGGGGAGTTATGTTTCAAAACCAAGTCGGCGCAGCTCTGAAATCTTCGGCCCCCTGCTCTAGAAGTTTCCCTCATTAGATCTACACCGATGATATACTGTAGACGGTCTGCCAGGGGGATACCAGGCATTCCTGTGTATGCAACTGTGCACACACATGTGGCACAAATGTCCGCGCTCGAGGGGTCGACTGGCAGTTAAATAAAGCAGCGCACCCCCGGTGAACGAATGGGGGAGAGGCAAAGAGGGAGGGAGAGAGAGAATGACAAGAGAGGAAGAAGAGGGAGGAGCAGGGGAGAGACAGATTTATTTCCACAGCTGAGTGCTGCCCCTCTCTATGGTTTGGTGTGGATGTGGGATAGACAGTTGAGAAAAGTGACGAGAAGAGGGCAATAAAGTGAGTGTAGGAGGAGGACTGTGGACATGGACACTCTAGCACTAGAGGCCACTGGCAGTAAAAAGGCGGTTAACGGGGCGGTGGCAGCGCCCCCATTAGTGCCAGCCCAAGTGCCGGTCAAACGCAAACCTGCTAAAAAAGCTAAAAAAGCTGTTGTTTTCTTTGAGGTGGAGATACTGGATGCCAAGACCAAGGACAAGCTCTGCTTCCTGGACAAGGTAAGAACGTATACAATCAGTTTTCATTATCATTTGAATAAACTTTTCTAAGTTCAGCTCTGCAACAAGTCTTCTCCAATACTGTTGATGCATGTTTGATTGTCCTTGTGCCTTTGTTGTTTTTCTGTCTGTTTACTAAACGCAAGAAGTGCAGCATGCCTGGTCCTGTGGTGTTTGTGTACGTGAGTCAGACGTTTTCTAGAACATTGTTGAGCTGCTGTAGCCCTCGCTGTCAGTCACTGGCTGTGTGACTAGCAGTCTAAATGCACTCTGGAGCCCCTTTTATACATGCGACTCTGGATTTGAACAGTATTGTAATCATTAGGGATATTGTAGGTCCGCAACTCAACAGAAAAAAGGTCAAGTTGTTTTTAGACATTAATTCAATTAATGCAGAAATTTTAAATATTTTATCATTAAAGTCAGGCAGTTTTCATTTTACCTATACCTTTGTATTGATACCATTAGAAATTGGTTTATTGTCATCCTGCTAGATGTTCTGTTGTTTTTTGTGACAAGAGTGATTCTTAAAACAGTCTTATCCTTTGTGGCATTGCCAGCTTTCAATCGGAAGACAGAGAAGAGTTGAGGTACACTAAACTCTTCTTTAGTGCTGTAATGTTGGAGTTGTTTGGGTCAAATGCCGATATTGGATATCCTCCTCACATCATGAACAGTTGGGGAGACAATAACATAGTAACTCATGATACGATTCACGATATGTTGCTGACAATCACGATAGCATCACAATAGAGCGATTCTGCGATAGCTTGTATGCTGCAAGAGGAAAAGTGCAGGAATTATGTATGTATATTATGTATGTGTTTATTCACTGCATTTTGGTGTCAGTTTTCAGAGTTTGACCTAAACTGAAATGTATTCAAAAGTGCATACAGTCTGAGCTTTGTGCCTCTTTATCACACACACTGACTGCAGCTTGTCCATGTCATGTGTGCAATCATTTCAATGTAAAACTGCCAGAAAGAAGAACAGTTCTAAGGAAGGGTACAGCTAATGACTCTGGTGAATGACATTGCCAGAGGAATCTTTTTGGAACATCTGCATGTATTAATAAAATTGTCAATATTTGATATCACAAGAAGTGATATGTTATATTGCTATATTTTGTCCAACCCCTAATGAACAGGTTTAGTATTCTTGTCAAAGCAAGAAAACAACTGGGTGCGCGACAAGTAGCACATGTAGGAAAAATAAATTTACACACAAAACAAACTCAGTCACTTTTACAGATGCAATATAACAATGAGTTTTGTGCTACAGTCACATTTGGCTGGAGTGATATTGACCGATAGACTCAAGTTGTGTTTGCAGTCAGGATTAAAGTATTTCACTGTTGTATTAGCCACATTTATTTTGGTTGGACGTTTGAAGCCTATTGTTTTACAAGGTATATATACAGGCATTTGCACTTGGCCCGTACTTTGTTATTGTTGAGTTAGACAGCTTTAGTTTGTCAGTTCCAGGCCTGTAAGTCAGTGCCGTTGCATTAGGAGGGTTTAGTGTGTCGTTGGTGTGAGGTCTGTCGGTTTACAGTGTAGCATCGGCCAAGTTTACAGTGGTGTTAGTCTGTCAGCCGGGGCAGACTCAGTTTCTCAAAGACTGCTCCTCAGGACCACCACGTATAAAGTGCTATCCTTGCCGGATTATACCCTGTTGTCGGATTAGCAGAGTTTCCATGGTGATGGCAGGTTTAATCTTGACACCTTTTGGAGAGGAAGTTTCACAGAAGTGACCGATATAGATCTGGATGTGGAGAGGGGGCCCTTTGGGGGACTGGTTTTCTGAAGCAGGCAAATAGAGCTAAACTAACAGACTGAGTTAGATATAAAACTATAGTCCTGTATCATGTCTGGGTCAGGGTTTATACAACAGGCTCTGAGTGAAGCCTCTAGAAAGACTGGGGGGGCTGCAGGGGTTACAGAGAGGTGGATTCTTAGTGATGTCATCCTGCTGAAAATGGCCCGTGGTGCTCAGGGCGACATCAACAGAAGCCAAGTCACTTACAGCAGCAGACTTTCAAACTTCAAACATTATGAAAGTCTTAAACACATACATTATTTTTTTTAAATAATTTAAAAACATTTCAAAACATTTAAGAAGACTTCTTAAATGACTTCTTTAAAAAATAGCGTTCACATAAAGGGTGCGCTGTGGAACTTCTGTGTTGTGATGGAAGTCGATTGTTAGTTTATGTTAGCAGACTCCATTTCTAAACCGTTATCTGCTGTTGCTCTCTGTTAGCGGAGTAGAGAGAGGCACTGAAACGAGCCACTCAAGAACGTGCATGAAGTCACATCCTTCACAAAGAAATCCACAGTCCGGCAGCATCAAACAACTCAAACAAACCGTCCACACCATGAGAGAAGTGGAGGGTCACATGTTTCACTTCACGTTACAATCCACTCACATATGGCCAATAAAAAAGTCATTAATTCATTTAGATTCCTACAGATTGTTCCATGAAGCACATTTAAGCCTGCTGTACTCCAACCACAGGAATGTTATATCTTATTTTTGATTTAAAAAACTTAATGCTACAGTTGACACACGATGACTGGTAGCTGCAAATGACAAGAAGACCTCATATCGTTACAAATCTATTTTAAGAGGTCTATAAGCAGTACACATCATATAAAACCATAGATTTTATTAATATTTTACATATGATAAGGTGTTATCTATTGATTTTTTTTTTCAGTGCTCTTTGGCCTTTCACACAGCTGTGTGTAGGCTGATAACCTTAGCTTTAAGGTGTGTCACAGAGCACACACAGAAGAATCAGCCTTTTCTTGATTTAGTCTCCTCCTGTGTCACACCTTTGCTTGGACAGTGTGATTGCCTGTTGGAACACGTCACAAATAAAGAATCTTAGCTCTTCTAGTTCGGCCCAGCAGGGAAATATCAGCTTACTGCTAAAAGGTTTTGAGAAACCCGTCACTGGAGTCATAAATGTCAAAGGCTTGAGAGAAATTTGATGCTGATGTCTGAGGTGCTGTAATGATGTAATGTGCTGGTAGTATTGCTAAGTTAGTTTTTTGCATTAATGAGGAATTTCCTGATCCATTTCCATTCATGTCAGTAGTATCCTGCAGTGACTTGAAACTTGTCTAGAACAGACAATCACTCCCTTCTAGATAATGTAGGAAAGGATGGTATTCACCGCGTTCAAACGTATTGTAAATGTTTTGGAAACTGGACAGTAACAGATGACATGTAATCAGGATTATATAATTGGATTACAAAATTAGTTCGGGTCAGATTACATTTTGCAAATATGTGCAATCAGATTTCTGTTACATTGCCATGGATTACTTCAATGATTTTATCTTAAAAATATGCCTTTTAGTTTTAAGTAAATGTACTAGAAAAACTAAAACCATACAAGTTTTCAACACATTATATTGTTATGACGTAATGAGTTTTGTTTGTATTCAGCACCTACATTACGTCTGACAAATTGTTACAGACCTGGGATTTGTATTTACCACAGTGGTGTTGCACTCAGAAACTGTGGGGTCGCTAAATCGCACAAAAGGCCAATTTCTACATAATGTTGCCTGAGTACAAAACACAATAGTAAAACACTGTCAGGGGTCAAGTTACTGCATGAAGAGCACTTTCATTTTTGGTACTTTAAAGCAACATTATGTATAAATTGGCTTTTTCTTTGCACGCCACTTTCAGTTTTCGGGACAAATCTCAGAGCCTGGATGTACAAAATGTTAAATAAATCAGATAAAGATCTTCTCTTGTAGACTCACAAAGTCTCCATTTATAAATAGAAGGGTCTTGAAGAGTTCTGTAAGTGGCCTCAAGTCAAACCGACGAAGCTATTTTATCAGATAATGTGATTTTGTGGCGATGTCCTGGAGGTTTCACTGCTCTGGGATCCCGCCTGTAACAACTGTGTGTGTCCAGACGTGCCTGTGTGCTCTTCATGTTTCTGGTTTGTTGTCATTGTGTTTATATTTGAGGCAGTTGGGCCATAGCTGGCAGCCTGGCACAAGGTCGTGTACTTTGGCTGTGGTAATGTGTATATATGTGTGTGTGTGTGTATGAGTGTGTTTGTGCCAAGGCTCTTTGAAACCCTAATACCAGCTGTTGAATACTCTACATCCACTGGGTGTGTGGGCACAGCCAGAGCTAAATTTAACATTTATTGCCATCATGAATGGAAAACAGGGTTATTATCTGTTCCTTTGTTTGTGTGTGTGTGTGTGTGTGTGTGTGTGTGTGTGTGTGTGTGTGTGTGTGTGTGTGTGTGTGTGTGTGTGTGTGTGTGTGTGTGTGTGTATGTGTGTTCATGTCCCTCGACTTTATTTATCGTGCTGTTTTTTGTAGGTCGAGCCAAATGCCACCATCGGAGAGATCAAGTCTATGTTCCACAAGAGCCGTGAGTGCCACCTCTCTGCAGGCGACTATAGCCTCATAAACTGGATTTAAGATTGAGCAAAATTTTGAGCCACACATAGAAATACTCACTTTACATCCCATCTTTAGATGTGTATGAAGCATTTGTCCGTCTGTTTCAGATCCTCAGTGGTACCCAGCAAGACAGTCCATTCGCCTCGACCCCAGTAAGTCAGCCAAAGTGTGATCTATCAGTATAACCACCTACCACCTATAATTCAAACTTTAATATTTACAAAATTAATGAGGTAATTATACAAACTCAGCTTTCATAACTGAATAAACAAGCCGTTGTCAGAAGAAAAGAAGGTCCCCAGAACACTGTTAGAAAGAAAGTAAAACAGTATGAAATTGTGTTGACTGTGTTAAGATCATTTTGTTTATTCAGTCATGAAAACAAAGAGAGTTTGTTTATGTAGTCTGTTTAGGCATTTCAAATCAGTCAATGAAGATCTTTCTCTTCTGATTAGCATTTCTTCCCAAAAACTACATACTGCACCTTTAAAGTGAATGTCGTACTACTTCTCTTTACAATCATAATTTACTCATTAAGTAAACCATGTGTGTGTCTCAGAGGGGAAGTCTCTGAAGGATGAGGATGTTCTGCAGCATCTGCCTGTGGGAACCACAGCAACCTTCTACTTCAGAGACCTGGGAGCCCAGATCAGCTGGGTCACAGTGAGTACAACAGGAAGCCGAGCAAACACAGGAACACGTCGTGCTGTCGCAGTCAGGTCCAACAGTCCTGACAAGCCCAAATTCATCTGAATGCGAGTGGAATCAAGCAGAGCTATATTGAGATTTCCAGCTGGGTAAAAAGGGAATTTGTGTGTCAGAAGTTTCCCAGTGACCCTGAGGTTAATTTGCTCTAGTGGACTTCACTGTTAATGTTAAGGTTGTGTTAGCTCTGTTGGGATTTTGAAGTGGGGCAGGTAGATGAAAGACAGAGCAAGCAGAGGAGATTATGTATTTTTTCTTTCTAACACATCTCCAAGCCAATACATCAATAATACCACAATATGGATTGACTGCAGGGCTCGGACTTATCACGTCCCGCTTTCTTTTCTTTCAGGTGTTTCTGACAGAGTACACTGGCCCTCTGGTCATCTATCTGATGTTCTACTTCAGGGTTCCCTTCATCTACGCACCCAAATATGACTTTACCACCAGTAAACACTGGGTCGTACAGTGAGTGTCTCCAACACACCCTCAAAAAAAGTTTTTGAGAGGCTTCCTATCCCACAATGGTTTGGTCATCGCAGGCAAATGTGTCGCATGTCTAAGCTTTTAGCAATAGTCTGACATTTTGTGTCGAATCCCCTTTTGACCGCTAATCAACACACATTTTAGTCCGGCTCTGGATTGAAATGGTTAAGGTTACTGAGAGTACCATCATAATGATGAAGGAGACTCCTGATTGGTTTGCTAACTGAAGTGTATTCATTCAAGTTCAGTCAAAGTAAAAATCTTGCTCTTCTTTTATTCATGTGGTCAAAACATGATCTGAGTTGCACTAGCATCCTGAAAAATGAAACTTTATTTCACAAATATTTTAAACAAGGGGATTTGCATTGGAAACAAGCTGAAATACTGTATTTCTTTAAATAGTGAATGGAGCCTTTCTTTAAATTAACTTCAGAAGGCAGTGGCTTTTATTTCCAATCCCCTCTGATAAATAAGTTATGTTTCAGTTCAAACCCCAGTTTTGATCCACAAACCGTTTGCCCTGTTGAAGTTATGCATTATGCTGTTTATACAAACTCAAATATTCCTTGACTATTTCATTAGACAGAAGCTCTTAAGGCTTTTATTATTAAAAATGATAGGAACATCTTGTGGAAAGCTGATTGATTTGCATGGTCCTCAGAAGGCATTATAGCCATAGCTGGTCATAATTTTTTATGAACAGTATTTAAAATCTATTGCAGCTTTAACAACTTAATTGTAGACTCAATAAGAAGTAGATTTTATGCATCAAAAAATGTAATGGAAAAGCTAAATTGCATAGTAACAACTACAACAATAACTTCTGAAATCTATTTAAGTAGAAGTTTAAATTAGCTGAAAATGAGCCTACTGACGGTTTCCAGTCTTTTAAGGTAGCTCAGCTAATCAGCTGCTTGCTACAACTTCATGTTCACCATACAGACATGAAAGTGTTGGTTCTAGTTTACTAACTCTCAGCACAAAAACTCAGTTTTTCCCCTACAAAATGTCAAACTATTCCTTTACTTTAAGCTATGCTCTTTCTATATTAGTGCGTTTATGAGCCTTGAAATTTGGACAGTTTTTGGACGAGGATAAAATTGTCTGCACTTTTTTCTCATTGGGAGTGCACCATGTATTTGAAATCCTCATTTTAATGACAATAGTCAAGCTAATACAAGCATGTGTTCTTCTTCCAGTCTCGCCTGTATGTGTCACTCTTTCCACTACGTTAAGAGGCTGCTGGAGACGCTGTTTGTCCACCGCTTCTCTCATGGAACAATGCCGTTACGCAACATCTTCAAGGTGAGATACCTTCCCCACTCAAACTCTGTGGCCTCACATTAGTATGTGCTAAGGTGTGACCTTATATAGATCTCAGTATCACCACACGAATGAAAGATGACGTTCCTGTGACACTCTGTTTCAGAACTGTACCTACTACTGGGGCTTTGCAGCATGGATGGCCTATTACATCAACCACCCGCTGTACACACCACCCAGTAAGCATGCACTGGACATACACATCCATACACTCACATATACCAATTGTAATTCCTTTTCATCAACACTCATGTTGACTGTGTCTTGTTTCAGTCTATGGCGAGCAACAGATCAGACTGGCCCTCATCGTGTTCTTGGTAAAAATCTTTCTAGTGACGATACTTTGTTTTCTCATTTATTTTATATTAACAGACATGCCATTTACGTCATGTAAATAGCATTTAAATCTTTTTGTTGTCTTTTGCTCTACGCACACTCAGTTAAAAAAATCACTTGTGTGAATATTTTCTTTGTTAGTTCTGTCAGATCGGCAACTTTTCCATCCACGTTGCTCTGCGAAACCTCCGTCCACCAGGTACTCACACCTGTACATCTCTCACACACACACACACACACACACACACACACACACTGAATTTGGCTTGAACTTTTTTATTTTTTCATTCATATTCCTTTTGTTTTGCTACCTCAATCCAGGCTCAAAGACCAGGAAGATTCCCTATCCAACCAAGAACCCCTTCACCTGGATCTTCCTGCTGGTCTCCTGCCCTAACTACACCTACGAGGTAATAGTTCATGGCAAAAAGAGTCCTCTCTGCGTGAATGTGGCTTCTGTTGCTTGAAAAGTGTGCTAGACTTGTCAATGTTTTGTGTCATTGTAAGCTGATGGTGTTGTTAGTCCACTTGCGGCTGCTGCCCTCTTGTGGTGTCGGCGTGTGTGTGTAACATCCCTCCTCTTCTTTCCTCAGCTGGGCTCGTGGCTCGGCTTCACTCTGATGACCCAGTGCCTGCCGGTGGCCTTCTTCACCCTGGTGGGTTTCATCCAGATGACTGTGTGGGCCAAGGGCAAGCACCGCAGCTACCTGAAGGAGTTCCGCGACTACCCTCCTCTCCGCTCACCCATCCTGCCCTTCGTCCTGTAGAGGACCGCTGGGCCGCTTCCTGTTCAGCTACCCCACTTGTAGGAGTCATGTCCCCCCTCGCCCACCTCTCCCCCCTCAGCCCTTTTTCCTTCCTTCAAAATTTACACTGGAACTTAGAGGACTGACAGACTTAAAGAAATCTAACCCTGTCCCCTTTTTTTCTTCCCCCTTCAACCAGATAGTCTCTTTCCCGTCTCCCTGTCGTGTTGAGTGAAAATGTGAAACACTACACTTGCTCTATTTTTTTATCACCCACAGACAAACCATTCTGATTGGCTAAATGATTTCTGTGCGCTTGAGTTCCCAGAGCAGTCTTCACCTTCAGACTACCCGGTGCATACTGAATGATGTACTATACTGTGTATAAATACTGTTAACATGCCTGACCAGGCTTACATCAGCTTATACTGTTTTGGGGCTGAATCTGTATCTGGTGATTTTCAGCTTGACTGTGCAGTTATGATATCTACTAATGCAAATCTGAAGGCATGATAGCATTTGATTTTGTTGATGTCTGAAGTAATTTATTAAAAAAAGATAAACCAAAATGTCACTGCCTTGTTATGTGTTTCACGTGTTGGATTTGCACCAATTCAGTTTGCTACTTTGCTACCAGCTTTGTGAGTGGGGCTTGTGTAGGGACTGATATGGTTTATAATATATGTTACTGATTATTGGTAATCAAGGAGATAGAATATCGATATTTGGAGTTGATATAGAGTTGCAGTAAAAATACAAATCTTGTTGTATATTGAGTCATTTCCATTTTCTGCTACTTTGTACTTTGTACTACATTTAATTGATAATTGCAGCTATGCGTTACTTTGGAGATTCAGATTATTCAGTATTTAAAATTCAGATTATTCAGTATTTAAAAAAAGCTATTACTTGTGACCAACGAAAGACTGCTGTGGGCGGGACACTGAGTGAGACCTCTGAGCAGTGACTATAGACAGAGAAAGGATGCTGCATCAGAGCATAAGTATTGCATTTTACAATTATCAGCAATCTGACATACTGACATTTGGATAAATGCTTCATAGTGGCATGATCATTCAGGCTGATAATCGGTCCATTCAAAATTTAAATGTGTGATCTAACAGGCCACACACACAAGAATGCATTTACAAGAAAATTGTCGAAAACAACCAAGTATAGTATTTTCAAATACTGTATAAGTAAAAATAAATAAACTAACAAAAAAAGGTTAATTGATAAAGTTTGTCACAGGAGAGACAAATCTTTTAACTTTCAAAATAGTGCATCATTTATTTTGTGGTCTATATGCAGGATGTTAAGTTGTCCTGAACCACTGGACTGAATGTCCACATGGTGGCGTCATCTAAACAAGAACTCAGTCTTCACTCAGACAAAAAAATTTAAAACCTTGCTGTTGTCAACCAAATATCACAATAATGTATCCGGTGATGTCATCCAGAGGATAACTGTGCGTTCTGACATTAATGAGACTAAAGCTTGTAGAGCTTAAACAATATTGTTTATTGTGAACAGCAGCACATATATACAGAGTAGAAGACGCATCAGAAGATGTACTGATCATGCCGCTTCAGCCTGAGCCTCGATTCTCTTCTTCCTCAGCTGGAGCCTCCTCTCTCTCTCGTACTCCTTCATACGCATCACGTAGCTGGAGAAACACAGCGTACACGATCAATGTTAAAGGTGGATGTATAATAATCACATTATTGCAGCCTTTAAGTTTAACAGTTAAACCTAACACCGCTGAGGATTTTGAACATACTAAAGTGCCCCTACAAGTTCACAATCAACTAAATCTTTGGGATGCAATGTTATTTGGAAAATCAGAAAGTCCTTAAAATCAGAAATTTGAACACCTGCAATTCACCTACAACTCTGCAACTCCACCTGCTGAGGAAGATGGTGTGATACGATGGAAAGCTCCAGAGCAGCAATGAAGTGGAACTAGTGGTAAAAGAGTTTTGTCATAGAAGACATAGTTCATTCTATTGAGAGGAAACCAGCCTGTTTAATGAGATTGAGGTTTTCTGAGCTTTGCTGTGGCCCTGGACTTAATATACGCCTCGTTTTTTGAAAGTTAGAATGACAAAACACTTGAACTAGATACAAATAATGTGTGGCTTCGAACAACTTACATATCTGATAGTAGTGTACAACATCACCAGGTATCTGGGGTTTCAAAGTGAAACCAAGTCAGTTGGTCTGCTTAAAGACTCACTGTGTCCGACCCAGCCTCTACTCTCCTGTAAACACTTACTCCTGGTGTTCGCAGTAGTCCCAGTCGTGTCTCTCATGCTTGCAGGCCAGGAAGTTGGGCCAGTTGTCCCTCTTGCACTTCATGAGTTTAAGGAGGTACTGGGCACAGTAGTCCCTCTGCTCCACAGGCAGCTGGGCCAAATTCATCTGCATCTGGCTTGCTACCATCTCTGGCAAAGGGAAACAAATGATCAGGCTGGTGTTTTTCTATGCAAGTCATGTCCAGGATAGAAGTTCTGTATATCCTTCGCAATACATACACATTTTTTACTCCTTACTTCTAACAAGGAGGATTACACAAAAAATACTGAACCGATTTCCACCAAACATGGATGGAGGATGTGTCTTGGCCCGGAATAGACCCCATTAACTTTTGGTGCAGATCTGGATAAAGGGACAGATCCAGGATTTTTTTTTTCCTCACTTTAACACAATAGGGGCGTTTAGTTGATATTTAATTTCTCAGGCAATAGTGCATGGATCTTGATTGGGAAAAAATGTCATATTTAGGTCCCTCAATCTACAAGAGGGTACAAATATATCTAATATAGAAATAAATAAAATATAAAGAAATAGAATCCTAATAAAAATCAAGCTGTAGTGGATTTAAATATGTTTTATTTGATATTGGATTAGGCTTGTTTGAATTAAAGGGGGCTGCTGGGCCTTGGAGGAGGTATGCGCTCTACCGAGTGCCATTCTAGTTTACTTTTATATGTAAGGTAAGGCCTTCTTCTAGACCCAAAACGCCAACTGACAATGAGACGACAGTATAGACACAGACATAAAACAAAAACATTTGGTGTCAAATGCAAATACCAATGTAGGACCAGACAGAGACAGTCCACAAGATTTCTTGTACATACAGTATATACATTACTAACGGCTGTCATAGTGCCATTTAGACTGGCTTTACTAGCTGACTTGAATGACTTTCCATGCAAAACACTCCAGCTAGATTGTAAATGGTCCATTACTTGATTTGCAAAGGTAGTATTTTTGACATAGGCTCAAATGTCTTTCTCTGATATTTAAAGATTATGGATCAGAACACTTCAAAAAACTTCCAATTCACAAAAATCGCCACATGTTCTGTAAATAAACCCAGAACATTAGACGACGTGATTAAGCAGCTCTCGCAGACATACATGTAAATTCATTTAAAGATGGATTTTTACTTTAGTGTCTGTATCTGCACAAGGCATTAACATACTACTGGAAAAAAAAAACCTTCAATATGATGTTTTGTCTCTAGGAACAACTAGGCACCTTTGGTAGGTGCATGGCAGCATCCCATATATAGAATGACTGAATAAGTACGAACTTATTACAAGACTTTTTGTTTTTGTCCGGAAATTACAGTATAACCAACATTTCAAAACTGTTGTATATTCTCTGCAAATATTTGAATTTTTAAAAAAGGTCCAGCGTGTGTGATTTAATGGGATAATTACTATCTTGTCATCCTAATAAGTCTTATGAGGCTACAGAGAAGGTAACGATAACTCACCTCAGCGGTAACCATCCAATTACCTTCTCAATGTTATGCTACTGATGTCAGAGTCAATGGTTTGTACATGTTAACACAAGTAGTGCCCCGTGGCTCTAATAAACAGCTATAAGTTAATAAACATAACAAAGCTGGTCATGGACTGTAGCAGGGCACCAGCTCACTTCACACTCGACTCCTTCAACACCACTTTGCTGCTGCGCAAACCAGCGTATTACTACTGCCATTAGCGCAAAGCTAACTCGGCTAACGCTTGACGAGCTGTGCTAGCATGGCTGATAAAAAAAAAATAATGTCCAATCCAGATGAATATAAACACACTAGCATGCAGTTATACGTTTACATGAGGTGGGAGCAGCTGACAAACCTCTCTCTTTCCTCTCTGGGAAGCCAAACTCGGGGTCGAACTCATGTTTCTTCGCTGGGTCCGGTTCTGTGTCTGTCTCGGTGATATACCGTCTGACCAGGTGAGCTCCCATGGTAGCGACGATGTTTGTGCGCTGTTAGCTAAAATTATTATGTCGTGTTTATTGCTTCTGCTCCACGCTAATCTAGTATTTCCAAAACGATTCTCCTATCTGCCATTCGGTCACCTCCACAAGCCCCGTTTCTACTTCCGCCTGCTGCCGGAAATAAACAGCCGAGTGGTGCCTCAGAGAACACCTTCCCCCACAAAGGTTCCGCTGGAAGGTGTTGCTTCTAAAAACTTCAATTTAGTGAACCTAAGGGTCCACTTGTAAATATTCAATAATGGCAAACATACAAACAGTAAAGTTTAGCTCAAATTCTATATTTTCTAGCTAAGTGTACCACTGGGATTCCTGGCCCTCAGGGTCTATAAAGGCCTCAGATTCACTGAGTCAACCGGCACTTGCTGAAACGGAAAAGTGAAAATGTCCACAGCAAGATAACAAAAAGAACCATGTATAATTTGTGTTGGGGGTGGCCATATCTCAAATCTTGTGCAAATAAAATACTTAAGGAAATATGAGGTGTATATGGGAAAATCGATCCGCCAAATCAAGTCTTAATACAGATTGTTCAGTTCATATCGTGCCTACCTGACGCGTATATAGAGTATTTGTCATCAATCAAATTGCCCGTCATCACAACAGACATTATTAATCATCTAAGACAGAAAAGCCAGATGCTTCAAATAACATTAACGATGGCTCTGTTCTATGTAAGAGCACTCCAAGCCACATGTACAAAAAAATCTGCATTCAGTATTCAAAGATAAACATTTCCAGAGTGATCACTGAGGCTTACAAATAAATTTTTATTATCACATCATGAACTCGCATACACACATATTACATCATTTTAATAGTGCAATCAGATTACAGAGTGTGAAAACCCAAAAATGTGACGTTACAGGACACTGTCTTATAAGTGTACTGCTTTTCACATTGGAACAATTCTATAACTTATCATAAATAATAGACAGACATTTTTCTTTTTTTGTTATTTCCTGTTTTGTTAAGAGTCTTCAAAATACTCCTTGTTATTACAATATTTCCCCATTATTCTTCTGTTTCCATTTCTCAGTGAAATCCAAGCAAAGCAGCGGGAGAGGGCACTAAATGGGTCACTGATAGAGATCATCATTGCCTTCGTCTCTGTACAGGCCTGGCCTCCCTGATCCAGAGCCCGACCCCTGGCCTCCAGACCGAGTACCAGTATCAGAGGGGAACCTGGTTGGAGAAATTAAAAGGAATGATTCTGGAACGTATCCTTAAGAAATCAAGACAACATGTTCTGTAGCGACACATGTCTTGTACTTGAATATTTGTACCTGAAGCTTCCAAAACCTCGGCTCTGCTGCAGAGTTTGAGCGAACATTTCATATTTGCGGATGTCATTGTCACTGACGGAACGACGAGCAAATCGCATCGCCTCCTCAAAATGGTCCTTCCTGATCTCTGGGACTGGATCAAAGTCCTCGTCCTGCAGACAACAGAGAAAACACATTATAGAGACTTCATGGAGTAACAACACAGTCTCTAACTGCACACACACACACGTGTGTGTGTGTTCCCAGTCCAAAGGCTGATAGTTACAAAACACACAGCCGCCCTTTAGGGAACGTTTTTATCTTCCACAGTCTCCATCTGTACCAGGCACGGATAGCCTGGTACAGCTTTGGGCAGTGGGGCATATATATATTTATGTGTGTGTGTTTTTCTGTGTGTGTTTAAGGAGAGGAAAGACTTAGAGAGACCCAACTATAAGCCTCCTATTTAATACAGTATAGCATGGTGTAAATAAGCTAGTATGCGGTGCAGCAGTAGCAGTCTGACCATGGGGATGCCTGGTCTGTTCTGCCTCTGACGCTCAGCCTTGATCTCGGCCTCGATGGCCTCACGGATGGCCAGCTTACAAGCCCGCTGGCAGATCTCTGTCAGGTCAGCTCCGGAGAAACCCTCTGTGATGCCAGACAGGTATTCCAAGTCCACATCCTAAAGGATGGAGAGAAAGAAGATGCAAAAGGAAGGATTCACATTATCTGGCATCATTATCGGAGAACTGGGGTTACCATAGTAACTAAACATTTTACAGTTTTTATGTACAGATTATTCATGTAGGATTTTATGTTCTCTAGGAGGGAAGGTTTCTTAAGGTCCTGAAATGGAATATCATTTTCATAATCATGTATTCAATGTAATCACCTGAGACTAAGAATCGTTAACTGATGCTCTGCATCTTTAAACACATATCATTATGCGAACATTTGAGGAGCTGGTGTGCAGCAGAATTGTTTTGTTGTTGACGGTGGGCTTTTGTTTGGGGTATTTTGTCTCTAGTAACTGAAGCAGCACTCTTTTTTTGCCCAAAATGAATAGAGTATATCTCTGCAGTTATACGGTCTATATGAAAATCTTTGTCAAATCTTGTGAGATTTGCAACAATAAGTATAGAGCTCACTGAGTCAGAGTAAAATTAATCTGGAACACAGAATTGAATAAAATATATAATTTCCACCTCGCAAAATTCAGCATTTTTAGAGTAAAAATCCCCTTGGAATGATAGTTGCAGCCTCAAACCTTTAGACAGCCACAGAACAACATCTGATCATTTCCTCTGTCAAAAGAGGAAAGTTAGAGAGATTTCAGTAGAGGTGTATTTAAGTATTTAAGATGTATTTAATATCCACATGGTGTATGTATTGGCACCATCTGTGCCATTATGGGTTCCTTATGTTACGGCGAGTAAAACTTATTATTGTTATACTTTCAGCTTAATAATTTTTCTTTAATTTCACTCTAGGTATTCATTCCATCTAAATACAACTGTTTTTGGACTTCAATCTGTAGAGTCTCAGTTATTTCACAGCATATTGTTTGTATTGTTAGCATGAAATACTATGATTGCTAGCGGTAACCTGGTGGGCATGCACTGTTTTTGTTACTTTTACTTTAGTTGCTTGGTGTTGGAGTTGTGATTTGTTTGGGTCAAACTGATGTAATTTAAGCTGAGTTTCTCCCTGTTAAGTGGGTATGCTGCATGACTATATAGCTACATTATTAGCATACCCTTTTATGGTATGTTGTGTAATAGGACACCGCTGTATGGTGAGTGCTATGGCTATGGAGTTTAAATGCCAGCAAGCAATCAAGACCGAAAAGCTAGAGTGACTCTAGAATTCCACTGGTTGCATGTCTGTTCTGGTATGGTTTTGCTCTGTCGTCCGGAAACCCCCACCGGCTGCGTTTTAAGACAGCTAGAGTTGTGAAAGTGAAGAGATCCCGCAATAATTACATAATCATGCGCAACCGCAGTTATACGTATGTGTTATAAACACAACAGCAACAAGTGTTCCCAACCAAAGGATTAGAAGAAGCGCTTGGATTTGTCTCTCTTTTGAGATTTTTGTGCTGGCGTCTACAGGGAGTGGTTTTATTATGAAAATTAACTGTTATGTCGTTGTTTTGGTGTTTGACTTCCTGTCTGCTCTGCTCTTGTTGCATCGTGCTCCGGCATCTGTCAGAAATAGAAGCCCTGCGTATCCATGCGTATCTCTGCTGCGTCTGCCTATCTCTGCAGAGAACATTTGCTCTAGAGAGGGCCTGCCATGTTTTTAGCAGCCACCACAGGAGAGGGTAAGACGAGGGGTGTTCAGTTGGTTGCAATTTGCAACCTCAACATCTGTGTGTGTGTGTGTGTGTGTGTGTGTGTGCAACTAACTCGTGCAACAGGGGACTTGCGTAGGTTGGCGTTTAGGATTGCTCTGCGTGAAGGTTTGTCAGGGAGCGGGATGTAGATGAGCTGGTCTAAACGACCTGGCCGCAGGATGGCAGCGTCGATGATGTCCGGTCTGGTGCGACGGGTAAAGAGAGTGACATGACCAGAGAGAAGAATCAATTTTCACTCCTCAGACCATAATCATCAAACAAATTCTCACATGTACCTGTTGGTGGCACCAATGATGAAAACATTCTTTTTGTCGGACATGCCATCCATCTCTGTGAGTATCTGGTTGATGACTCTGTCAGCTGCACCCCCTGCATCCCCAGCTCCACCTCCTCTGGATTTGGCGATGGAGTCTAGCTCGTCGAAAAACAAGATGCAGGGGGCCGCCTGTCTGGCCTGTAGGCAGAGAAGAGGCCAAGAGGTCAGCAGGTTTACTGTAGCTATGTTTACAAAGACAATATTGCTTCTATCCAGTTGAAATCATTCTGATTAGAGATTCTAACTGTTTACATGGGCACTAAATAAAGTGATCTGATTAAGAGTCCAACGTACTGAAAATACTACAGAAGAATTAAAGTTTGTTTTATTCAAATATTTTTGAGAAAACTGAGAAAAACAATACATTTGCTCTGCTTGTTACTACAATTTTTAAGAGGGACCCCCATTGTTTCAGAACCAACAGATCCACAGAGGATGCCATATCCACTGCCCTTCACTCAGTCTTCACACATCTACATGCTGTTTGTTGACTTCCACTCAGCATTCAACACAATCTCCCCGACAAAGCTGATTGGAAAACTTAACACTCTGGCCTTGAGAAGAAAGGCTCTGCAACAGGGTATTGGACTTCCTCACAAGTAGACCCCAGAGAGTTCGGATTGGCAGTCACACCCTCCTCTACGTTAGTGCTCAACACCAGAGCCCCCAGGGCTGTGTGCTCGACCCCCTCCTGTTCACAGTCCATCCATGACTGCACCCCCCGGCTCTAATTCCTTCAGAAACTTAGGGATGCTAAATTCTGGAGCCATATTCTGGTCAACGTTTACAGAGGAGCAATAGAATGCATCCTGAATGGAAACATCACAAACTGGTATGGATCATGCACGGCCCAGGACAGGAAGGCTCTACAGTGACTGATCGACACTACACAATACACCATTGAGGCGTTCAACAATCCTTAAATATTTTAAAATGGCCCAAATAAAGTCTTACTTGCCACAGACAGTTCTTTCTGCTGCTGCCACGTGTCCATCCCCTCTGGCTCAACGCAACCTAATATTAGTCCAATGTGAGGCCAACATGCGTAGAAAGAATATATTCATCCAAACCAACCATTCCAGGTGATCACAGTAAGTGGTTACATGATTATTAGGCGCTAACATTTTCCTATTGGACTGATTATCAAAGGTTTACAGAACCCCCCTTGATCTGCTTGGAAATTTATAAAGATCAGTCCAAATCAGATTAGTCTCTTCACACTCAGGTGGTTAAATGAGGCATTTTAAGGGGCTATGAGGCTATTTAATAATTATTGACGGAAGACAAGGCTCCTGCTCCTACCTTATCAAACACGTCCCTGACGTTGGCCTCTGATTCTCCGAACCACATGGTGAGCATCTCGGGTCCTTTGATGGACACAAAGTTTGCTTGGCACTCGTTGGCGATGGCCTTAGCCAGCAGGGTCTTCCCACAGCCCGGCGGGCCGTAGAACAACACTCCACGAGACGGAGTCATACCAAACTTCAGGAACTTGTCCGGATACTCGACAGGGTACTGAGGAGAGCGAGAGGAACATTGATGGATTATTGATGGCACTTGTGTTTGCAGGTACATGCAGAGTCCAGAATCCAGAGAGTGTTTGAGTGTTTCTTCCACCTGGACAAGCTCTTGCAGTTCTCTCTTGACCTCGTCCAGTCCTCCGATGTCCTGCCAGCTCACCTGAGGCACCTCTGCACAGGTCTCTCTGAGTGCCGATGGGTTGCTCTGACTCAGTGCCCACTGAGGGAGGGCATGGTGGGGTCAGGGAAAGGAGACATTGTTCTTTGAGGGACTAATAGAGTACAGCCTAGAAAAGGCCAAAGTCTGTGTGTGTGTGTGTGTGTGTGTGTGTGTGTGTGTGTGTGTGTGTGTGTGTGTGTGTGTGTGTGTGTACTTGGAAGTCATCCATGGTGACGGCCAGTGAGTTGAGCAGGTCGGCGTCGATGGATTCGTCCTCCAGGTCTATGAGAGTCATCTTCTTGCGGATGGCCTGCAGAGCAGCTTCAGAGCACAGAGCAGCCAGGTCGGCGCCTACGTGACCGTGGGTCTCTGCAGCGATCTGAGAAATGTTAAATACCTCAGGGACATTGATATGAATTTATTAAACAGCACAGCAGTGTGTTTCAGGACATTTTCATGCCTAAACAAACTAAATAAACAAACTCTTGTAGTTTTCATGACTGAATAAACAAACTGACCTTAAAGGACAACACAGTTTCATACTGTTTTACTTTGTTTATATGTGGCGGACCCTGCCACCTTTCTAGCTTCAACCACGTAGTGTCTCTTCAAAGCATGATATAAAACAGTTTATTATCAAGACTGATAATGACTGATTTTTCGTAAGCTTTAATTATTCCATATTTTTCACATTTGTCGGACCGAGGTGGCTGCACTTCCTCACCCTCTCCAGGTCGACGTCGCCCGCCAGTTTCATGTTTTTGGTGTGAATCTGCAGGATTTCAAGTCTGCCGGTCGTGTCAGGGATTCCAATGTCAATCTCCCGGTCGAACCTGCCTGGAGAGACACATCACCATACTTGAAAATGTATGTGTGTTTTGTGTTTTGTGTGTGTGTGTGTGTGTCTGTGTGTCTGTGTGTGTCTGTTTGTGTGTGTTTCTTGACCGAAGCGTCTCAGAGCAGAGTCCACGCTGTTTGGTCGGTTTGTGGCTGCCATTACAACCACATGAGCTCTTTGCTTCAGGCCGTCCATCAGGGTGAGGAGCTGTGATACTATACGCCTCTCCACTTCACCATGGGTCTACACACACACACACACACACACACGCGAGCACACACACACACACACAAAGTTACATTGACCCTTTACAACAAAAGCAGACATTTTGTACTGGCTCTCTACTGATATATAAATAAATACAAAATCTAATACATTCACTCTGATTGTACTTTATATGATTGCATGTGACAAATAAACCTGATTGGCTGATTTGATTGATATTGTTTACCTTCTCTCTCTTGGGAGCGATGGCATCCAGCTCATCAATAAAGATGATGGCCGGAGCGTTTTTCTCTGCCTCCTCAAACGCTTTTCTTAGGTTGCTCTCTGACTCTCCGGCCAGCTTACTCATGATCTCAGGACCTTCACACAATAATGCAGAGCATCTAAAGCACATTTTCTCCTACTCAGATCTACAAATAAGAGAACTGGTGGTTAAATAAAAATTTGCAATCAGGTTCTGTGTACTTTATTTTCAAAGCTTTTCACTTTGCTGGAGCAGGGTTGGCTATTCTCTTCCTCACCACAGTGCCTCTATGTGAACAAAGAAAAAAACCTTACCATTGATAAGGAAGAAGAAGGCACCAGTTTCGTTGGCCACAGCCCGGGCGACCAGGGTCTTCCCTGTGCCTGCGGGGCCGTACAGCAGGATCCCTCTTGGGGGCTGAGAGAGAACACCAGGTAGAGATATGAGTGGATGTTGTTTCCACATGTGGACATTCACTTCACTTCAACTGTAGCATTGTTTTATTTTCACCTCTGAAAATGTGTGTTCACATGTGAACAGCATGTGAAAGTGTGTAAAAATGTGGAATTCATGTGTAAAAAAAAAAAGCAAATTGAATGAGCCATGTTTTGTTGCCATGTTCAAATTTCTGTTCACATGTAAAAATAAGCAATCGCACCTAATGTTTGAAATTGGGAATCCATGTTTTCAATAAAAGAAACTAATTCAATGTGATTTTCTGTGCCTTTTTCCATGTCTGCATGTAAAAGAAAGTCAGCCACATGTGCATGAATGTAATTCTCATCACATTTAAAAAAGCCAATCACTTATGAACGTATCCAGTTCCCATGTGGCAATAGCTCATCTCATGTCAAAGTTAGTGAAAATGTGGAATTCACGTGTAAGAAAAAGTTAAATTTCATGTGATTTCATGTGCCATGTTTTGTGTCCACATGTAGAAATTCTAATTCACATGTGATGAAAAGCCGGTCACATATTAATGCACCTTGACTCCGATAGCCTTGAAGAGGCCGGGGTGTCTGAGAGGAAGCTCCACCATCTCTTTGATCTGGGCCAGCTGCTTCCGACAGCCTCCGATGTCGTCGTAGCCGATGTCATTGAGGCTCTCCTCCTCGTCCTGCCCAGGCAAATATGAAAGAGTCACATCTGGATGATTTATTCTCATACCTGTTGCCAGTAGGGTTAGCATGGGTAACAATATAAACAACAATCATCAATGGATCCACCCGGATTGGTTTCAACAGCCCAGGCCTGACGTGCATGTAGTGTTTTTCTTGCACCAGTAATAATCAAACTAACTAATTATTATGATTTAAACACAATTATTGTACAACTAAGTCTACAGAAAGACACAAGCGAGTGATCGTGAACAGTTCCACCATGTTGTTGCATCAGCAGCTCTTCTTGATAATATGCCTCTGAATTAACCAGTCCAGAGGCTCATGACTCTCTCACCGACCTCTCTTTTGATTGGCTCTCCCTCGCAGTAGATGACAGTGTCTGGGGCAACGATGCAGTGGGGGCTGGGGTCGGTGTCCATCACCTTGAACTCCACCGCCCTCATGCTGCCCCTCACCAAGAAGATGTCATCTGGCAACACAGAGAAAAGAAAACAAAAAAGTTACCACACACAGAATCATCTGGATGTGTTGTGGATGGTGTTGAGGTGATGATGTAAGTACAAACATGCTGATACGAGCAAAAATCGGCTGTCACACCTGGTAGTAATATCTTTGGAGGGGTTATGCTATGAATGGGGCTGCTCCCCTGTATTAAAGTGAAACTCTCGCCAAAATGCAACATAGGCTTATTTTGTGAATGTATATGAGTCAAACCTTCATGTAAAAGCATAATTACGACGAAAGTAGCACTTTTAAGATCGACCGTATTTTCGTTTGCATGGGGCACTTTTAGGCTACCATCAAAATCGTTATTTTTAAAACACTAAGAAGGCTCGACACAACATGACACTTTGCTTGTAGTATCACCAGTGTCTCTACACACAGCTCAACTGAACCACATACACTCTACCCAGACGTGTCGATCCCCGAGTACGTCTGGGCTGCCATGACGACGGCTAAAGGAAGAAGCTACTGCTAACGTGAAAGGTTCAAAAACGTTCTTTTTAGTAAACTCTGTGAACACAAACAATGTTCTCAATGCTCGTGTTCATGTGTAGAGACCCTGGTGATACTACGAGCAAAGTTTCATGTTGTGTCGAGCCTTCTTAGTGTTTTGAAAATAGCGATTTTGATGATATCGTAAAAGTGCCCCATGCACTCCCATTGAAAATGAGTTTGAGCCGAAAACAAAAATCAGCCAATCTTAAAAGTGCCTCTTTCATCGTAATTATGCTTTTACTCGAAGATTTGACTCATATACATTCACAAAAAAAGCCTAGGTTGCATTTTGGCGAGAGATTCGCTTTACCATCAGTTGCAGAGGCGTTGCAGTACCTGTATGTATGGGCCGGTAAGCCTCCAGAAAGTACGGTTTGAGAAAAACCTCAAAGAGGTTTCCCGTCAGGCCCTCAATAGTGTCATCTATAGGGAGGACGTGGATCTTTTTCCCATACTTGATGTCAGGGCACGCATGAATACTGTGATGAGACACACACCAGCAAAAATGTATGGATTTTTCCTGATAATTCCATTATTAATATTTCCAAACCTCATATGTAACACAAAGAATCAGGAAGTGGTGGAATGTAACCAGGTACATTTACTTCAGTTCATAGTTGAGGTATTAACTCTTTACTGTGCTATGGTGCAAATATTTTTGCTGAGCATTGTTTCTTATTTATGTTCCTCATATTGTTCGGAATGTTTTTTGTTTTTTTTTTAACTTTTTTTTGCTTATTTATTATTTATGTTTTTATTGATGTTCTCTATTTTTGCTGCTGTGACAATGCACATTTCCCCGTTGTAGGTTAGAATAGAATAGAATAGAATTACTTTAATGATCCCAGACTGGGAAATTATTTTAAAACATTTTAGCTGCTGCAACAGGCCGCCACTTAGTATGGCGCCATAGCAACCAATAGGTTAGTTAGTTAATAAACAATTATCTCACCTCATCTCATGTCATCTCATCTTACTTGAGTATTTCCATTTCTGCAGCTTTATACTTCCCCTTCACTCCATTCTGGAGGCAAATATTGTACATTTGACTCACTACATTTATTTGATAACTAGTTACTAGTTACTCATCTACTTTTTTGCATGCTGCATTAGATTAGATTAGATCAACTTTTCATAAACATATTTTATCGACAATTAGATATATAAAAAAACCAAACATGATGATGATCATGAAATGTAAGAACACGACATCTTTACCTTTTGGTACTGTAAACAACACTGCACCTTTGAACATCAACAGCAGTAAAAATGCAACACACACATTAACGCAGCAGAAATATCAATCCAAAAATATCAGATAAAATTGTAAAATTCTGACTGATACTTAAGTAAAGGATCTAAACACCTCCTCCACCACTAAACACAGGTGTGAGATGTACCTGATGACATCACCAAGTCGGACACGCAGGTTGTTGCGCGTCACGCGATTCATGCGTATGCGTTCCTCCCCACAGGTGTCATCGGTCAGGACGATACACACCGTCTGCCGACGCTTCCTCCCTCTCAACACCACTGTGTCTCCCCGGAAGAGCTGCAGCTCCTCCGTCTTATTCTGGTGAAACACACACACACAGATCTCAGAGGAAATACACACATGACCCGGATATATATTTACACACACACACACACATCCAGACCTGTGACAGGCTGACTATGCTGCTGTCTTCATTGAGAGCTTCATCCACAATCAGTCTGTTGGGTCTCTGTTTCTGCTTCAGGATGGCAGTGGAGAAATCTTCTCCCTTTGGGCTTCCAGACAAGGGACACATTATGACTCTCTCACATGCAGGCCCTGCACTAATAGCTCTGATTTCCTCATGTGACACTGAGCTGTATTTAGACTCTCTTTGGTTCAGTGCGTAGCAACTATACCAGTCTGCAAACATATGAAAAAATATCTAATCAATAGTTTCGAGTTTAATGCAAGAGTGATTTTATAAGTAGCACATCTTTTTATGAGACGAAAGTGCAAAATATGCCAATAAAACATTGTACAGCAGGTTCAAATATGCATGATTAAGCATACGCACACCCATACACCCATACTGTACACATGCAGCTGTTTCACTTACTCTGCTCCTCCTGAACCTGGCATGACTGCTGTCCTTTGTCTCTTCAGATTTCAGATATCCTCAGTTTTCAGGTCTGGTCCCTCCCTGTCGCTTGCAGTTGTTTACTGTGGTATACTCGGGAGCTGATCTTGTATGGTCTTGTATTTCTGCTGTGATCAGTGCCAAAGGTTTCAGCTTGTGCCTGATCTGATCTGCCCTGGTGGGGTTTTGGTCTTCCTGGAGCCCAGAAGCTCCCAGCAGAGAGTCTCAGTCTTTTGTTTTTCCTCTGTTGCCTTGAACCACCATGTTTGTGGGAGCTGCGCCCTGTCTGTTTATCAGTGGAGGTATAAATATGGCCGTCTGCTGCCCTGTCTTATTTGTAACCCCGTCGTGCGCGCACACACACAAACACACACAAACACACACACACACACACACACACAAATACACACACAAATACACACACACACACACACACACACACACACACACACACACACACACACACACAGAGATCCCAAGAACTTACCTTGGAGCGAATCCCAGGACAGATATAGCGGGATATTTCCTCCTCCCTCTGCTTCTAACCAGCAGATGCTGGCACAAGTGCCTTGCTTGTCATGGAGAACACTTCCCCGCTTACTGTGAAACATTTATAGGTCAAAATGAATTCTGCATCACGCCTATTATCCAAAGAATCATCTGGATAAGTCTTATCTTTTGTAAAATGCACCGTGGTCTCTCCTCCTTTGACTCCCTGTCGTGGTGACTGAGGGGAGCTGCTGGTGTGACCCAGCTGCTTCAAACCCCTGGTTGGATTCCTTCCCTTACACACACACACACTGTCGAAACACATGTTCACACACACACACACACACACTCAGAATGGACACATTGTGGTGTTTTAATGAAACTTTTATTACTAAAATCGTCCATTAACAAATAACTTGAGACAACCAGCAAGGGCATGGACGCACTGTACATACCCCTGCACTCAAACACAGCTGTCCTCCTCTACAGATTGGACCGAGAAGAATGAAATGATCTGAACGTGAACAATGGCAACAAACACCGTAAACCTGAACATGTGTTCATGGAAGTTTGCACATAAAATGAAAGTGAGGGGAGTAATGAAGGGAGAGGAGGTCAGAATGCACAAAGAAAATGATGATTTGAACATCAGTGAGTGGAGAGTGCACTGGAAACGATAAAAAAACAAACTTTGGAAAACAGAAAAATACAAACATGCAAATATGAGAACATTTTTTTTTTACAAAGCCAGCACAGATGACATGCCAAACCAGGAATTTTAAGGTGGGAATGAGGTGTGTGATCATTTGACAGCATTTGGTTTCTAAGGTTTGACCGGTACAGACAGTTAAAAAAATGCTGGTGGTATGAGATTAGTTGATTGATTGACTCAGCTTTACCCTGCGATAATATCGTTCAGTTAGATCATTGTATTAATAATAATTCACAAATGGAGGCTGACGTATCAAATGGACTTATTCTCAATATATTTACATATTCACTCTGTTACATCTAGTTGAGAGCTGATTGTTCGGCTGATCCCAGTTCAGTTAGCTTCAGTTGGAGTTGAGTCGACTCTGAGGCCACTTGCACAAAGAATATTTAGACCTGCTGACCAGTGGCACCAAATTACAAAAGACAAGAAGAAAGAAAAAAGGAAAACTTGGCTTATAATTTGGGGAGTTCTTATAATGTTGTGGAACAGTTCATTAGAAGCAGCAGTGAGATCATCTTCATTGTTTTAATGTGTCCGAATACATGAAAGCAACTGACTGACTGAAGGGTTAGCAGACAGGTTCAAGGGGCCTAACCCTCAAATTGAAAAGATTTTTCCTCTTGTCTGTAGTGTAATTTATCTATTTTAGTGTTTTGGTGTGATTTGCAGAGTTCTGGAGATATCAGCCTAGAGATGTCAGCTTTCTCTTGAATATAATGGAACTTGGTTTGTGGTGCTCAAAGCTCCCAAAAAGTGTATATATATACACTACATATATACATATATACATATACATATATATATAAATATATATATATATATATATATATTATATATATATATATATATATAATATATATATATATATATATATATATATATATATATATATACACTACGAAAGACTCAGAAAATCTCATGTCTCTTTGTAGAAACTTTGACCCTGCTATTCAAGAAAATTCACAGACTTGGGGCCAAACAAATCACTGCACAGGAGGAAGCGAGAGGCTTGGGCAAATACTGTGGCAATGAGGGATGTAAGCAGGAAGTAGGGGTGTTATGATTTCGATTTTAAATCAAGTTGATTGAAATGATCCATCAACTTTGACAATCGAGATCAAATGCAGCGAAGAACCTTTACACACCTGGTACACAGTAATGGCTTCCCTAACTGAGATGTAACGTTGGCTAGCTTAGTTAACTGGCTTAGTTAGCTAGCCTCCCTTCCATGAGTAGATGCACGCTTGTTTCTGTGCGGTGGTGCAGTTGGCAGGTGTAGCTCAGTAGAATGAAAACAGTTTCTACATGATACTGCTCACATCAATGTCTGTGGATTATCTTGAATGACTGAGTCATAATGTTTTGAAAGAGACATCGGCGTTTAGCTTTTCAAATGCAATAAGCTATTTCCATTATATTAAGGAGAAGGCAGACATCTCTACATTCGATATCTCCACAACTCGACAACTCACAACAAAACAATCCAGATGAGGGATGAACATTTTCAGCAATTTCTTTGATCAATAGTAACATGGCTGCCTTAACAATCAATCATCAGTTAATCATTAATAATGTGTTAAATATGTTGCAAGTTTTTCTTTTAGAAAACTCTTTGCAGGCTGCATCAGGAATTAACAGAGCAGAAACTAAGCACCAAGTTACTTGAATGATAAACAAAATAATGACTTCATTTGACTCGTGGCGCTACTAACTACCAGCTACTCACTGGCTAAGTTGTAATAACATCAGCTTGTTTCGAAGATTTCGTATTTCTGAAATTACAAACTACTCGTAATAAAATACCACTCCTCATACCAGTATGTTGGATTGTATTTTGAGAAAAGTAAGTATTTGTAATTTGTAGCAAGATACGTTTGATGTATTTGTGCCTGGCTCTGTTTGTTGGTTAATACATTTTTAATCACTTAAATCAATAGATTAATCGATTCATCATTAATCATCCCTAATCCAGATGGATAAATAGCACGACAGGTAAGAGGGTAAATTATGTGTATTTGATTTTGGGCTGAACTGTCCCTTTAAGAAGCCACAGAACCTCAGCTCTGCGACAGGTCAGGACTGTGTTGTCTCTACTCTGCAAATGAATCCCAGTTTATTTGGTCAAGAACTAGACAGCTTTGAGACAAGTTTGGTTGAAGCCAGGCGAAGTCTGTCTTTGTGCAACTAGCATCTGGTGTGGCGATACGTTGGTTAGAACAGACTATGGCTGGCTCTGTTTAAGACATTACAAAAGCATTTATTTAATAGCTGTTCATGTGAAACATTCAAAACCAACCACCTGCCGATCTACGAGCTGACATGGAGGGGAATTATCAGCTTATTGCTTTGACCAACGACCGATTACACAAGGTTGTGTGCGCTCGCCTCTCCAGTTTCTGGGAATGTACAGTATATAATCTGGTCAACTTCTAATTTTTTTTTTTTTCCTGTTTAATCCAACATCCTCTTTCAAGCCTCCACACACACATAACGCATGTGCACAATGGCAAAACACGCACCCACAATGAACATACCTTTGCATCGCAGCCTCAAAAACCGAACCACACAGAGTACCTTCCACGACCTCTTTCAAAATGTGCATAGGGGTCGGCACAAAGCAGCCCCTTGAAAAACAAACCATTTTCCACAGTTTAATCGAGAAATTGCAAAGTGCTTAAACGCTGTAAATAAAAAAAGAGGAATTGCATGGTTTTCTGCGTCTCAAAATGTCATGGATCGACTTTCTCCCCCAAACATTTGAGCTCTGCTTGAATCCTTGTTGTCCAGGAAGTACAGTCTCATTTCTGTGTGTTGTTTCTGGACCAGAGCAGAGAGCCAAGAGGGATAGAAAGAGAGGTGTGTGTGTGTGTGTGTGTGTGTGTATGTGTGTGTGTGTGTGTGTGTGTGTGTGTGTGTGTGTGTGTGTGTGTGTGTGTGTGCGTGTGCGTGCGTGCACTTGTGTTTCTCTGCGCACGCTGGTCAATGTGAGATGAAAAGTGAAGTGCATATTGTATATCACGCATGCATTTCTATATGGTTACTTGAGCTATATGTAGATACAGACATACCAGTCTCTCTCTGTGTATTTCATGTGTCTGTTGTTAGCAGTCGTCTTCCTCAAAGTGCGTTTTCTGCAGAACCTTCACGTGGCGCTCATAGATCTTGAGGGCGGGGCCTAGCCTGATTGACAGGCCGGTCAGAACGTCGTTGCGCTGCATGAGGAGAAGGGACTTGCCGTCGATTTCCTAATGAAGAGAGCAAAGCAACGTGGGCAGAGAGATGTAGGTTACAAATGTTAGATGTACAAGAGCAGCCATTGATCCTGTCTCTGGTGACCTCTAGTGGTACTTAAAGGAGATTGCCGGCTCACCTGGGTCCTGAAAGCAGCGGCCTGCTCAGGGAAACCTGCTGCTGTGAAATAACTGACCACGTCAGACACTGTCCAGTCCACCGGGCTCCCGCTCGCCCCCTCGGACTTTATAAACCTGGAGAGATGAGGAGGGCCCATTGGCCTGTTAGATAAACCTGCAGTGAACTCGTAAAAAAGTTATGTCAGAACTGCGTGAACAGAAAATACAGGGATGTAGTTGTGTGTTGTTTCCTTCCCCTAAGGAGGTTATACTCTCACCTCTGGCCATTTGCCGGTTGGTTTGTCAGCAGGATTAACCAAAAACTACTTAACAAATTCCCAGGAAACTTGGATGGAGGATGGGTCTCGGCCCCAAATAGATCCCATTAACTTTTGGTGCTGATCAGCATAAAGGGCAGGATCCAGGAGTACTTTCTCCCTTACTTTAAAGGTGCACTATTTAGTCTTGGGGGAGACATTTCAATCAGCAGAAACTGAATGACTGAGTCTTTATGCCTAAACAAACAAACGTTCTTCGTTATCAGGACTGAATAAACAAACTGACTGAGGACAACACAGTTTCATACTGATTTACCTTGTTTATATGTGGTGGACCCTGCCACCTTTTTAGCTTGTGTTCTGGGACCTTATTTTCCTCTGAGAACAGCTTGTTTATTCAGTTATGGAAAAAAAATAAACATGTCTGAGTTTGTATTATTACCTCATTGATATTGTGAATATTCAAATTCAGTTTGACTGAACTACATAGTGCCCCTTTAACATTACAGAATTCGGTTTTCAACATTTTTTGTTCATTCGTCAGGGAAACATCCATGGATATTGATGAAAGAAATCAACGTTTTTAAGTGGCTGGTGACTATGAGTGATTGCAATTTCATGTGGATTTGTTGGGCCTGTGTCATTGTCATAACATGTTTACATTAAAATAAATGTATAGTATATGCAGGTTTTTAAACGTGGGTAAACCTGCTTAAATTAGGCAATTGATCCTTTCCATCCTTTCATATTGCTGGTTTTTTCTGGAGCTAATATGAGAAGTAACTGAGCGGTGAGACATTCACTTCATTTTCTTCTCATCTCTGTTGGTAGCTACACTTATGCAGTACCGATCGGGCAGCTGGCAAGGCTCAGGTAGGCCTACTGACATGGAGACAACTGACAAAGTTACAGGGACTTTTTCATATCCGTAACTTCACTTCTCTCTTTCGATCTCAGCACTGACTGAACCATGTTCAAGAGACAGATAGATCAGTATTCATGCCCCAGCGTACTGAATTTAACGCTTGTCATAGCAGTTGTGCCGGAAAATTAGGGTGTCCACCTGGATATCATGTTTCAACCACAGCCAATGGGAGCCGGAGCCGACAAATATCCGACTTACTACAGAACCCATATTCTTGGAATAAATTTGGATTGCACCCATTCTTCATAGGAAACAAGCAAGATGTTAATGTGTGTCTGTTGTTTCTTTGATTCTATTTTTGTCCAGTGTGAAAGGGTTATTAGATTAGATTATTCACTGTCACCACTCTCATGACACCAAAAAAGCTCTAAAAAACCCACCAAACATGACCTAAACACCAAACAGCAGGCGGATACAGTTAGCGACAAGCTGGTGAACAAAGCGGAGCCTTTTAACAGCTAAAGAGACACATACTAGAGAGTAGTGGACTTACATACATCAGGTGGACAAAGAGACAGCTCCAAGCGGGCCCAAGAAAAATCTGATCTTGCAGGTTTATGGTAATGTAGTATGGGAAGGAGTTATCTTGGACCGCACAACGTGGAGAAAAAAAACATGCAGTGCCTGAGGGTGCTTTATTAAATGGACATTAACGGAGATGGACTATAGTGAAGTGAGAAAGCATCTTCTTGTTTTGGCGCTGTACTCCAGCACATTAACTTTCAGATTGAATTTAAAAGTGTTAAGATCTATGGATACAAACACGCAGATAACAGTACCATTTAAATCAGCATGGGAACTCAGCGCTTTCAGAGACTTGGATTACAAAAGACGAGCTGTGTGGAGCCATTTACAGTTTTTTTTTCCGGTTGTTTTGTTTTTTTAAGTTTAAAACAAGTCCCCATCTGCTTCAGTTGTTTAGGAGATAGCTGCAACACTGTTTTGCGGTGAAGCTCCAGGAATGTTTTGTGGACTACGAAACCTCACCTGACTTCCCATCGACACAGAGGTGAGTAGATAATGACTGAATTTCATTATTCAGTGAACTTATCCTTTAAACGCCTGTGTATACAGGTGCATCATCTTCACATTGAAACAGATCCACAAAAGCAAGCGATAGAGGAGCAGACAAAGCCAAAGCCAATGAATCCGTTTGGTATTTTAGTGTCTCCAGCAGCTCGGCCGTACTCACCCTCCACTGCTAACTCCTCCGTTCATCCCTCGTTCCTCAGACATGCCGGAGTCTCTCGGGGAGGCCGTGGGTGTGAGCAGGCAGGACGACACGCCAACCTCTGTCTTAGAGTCCGAGCCTACAAGGGGAAAAATAAACCATAGTCTGTGTACCTGTCATCATTGCCAACCACCAGACACAAACAAACACACACACACATTTTGAGATCGTCAATTGAAGCAGAACTCACTGTTAAAGCCTGGGGAGCTGTGGTTGATTCTGTCGTGCTGCATCTGAAAAAGATTTAAAAACATTTTTTTTTTTAAAAGCATGACGAAAAAAAAAGATATCTACTCGCAAGGTACGGGTCAGAGTCGCACCGTGCGAGGGGGAAAATCGCGTTGAAAGCATCAGAGTGACGTGACCTCCAACTCAACGATTGCAGAGCCGGCTGTGTCATGACGAAACTGTAACTTGACCATCTGCTGTGGGAGTGTGAATGATGATGTGCAAGGTGGGAGGTGGCCACGATCCAAGACTGCGTGACGGAATTTATATACAAAACGTAATTAATTCAAAAAGAGGAACAAGGATCAAATTCACAGTGAAAAAGTCCGAAGCTGTTCTGTTAACTCTTCTCCTGTTACTTTGCTGATCACCGACTCGTGAAACTCGTCTGAAAAACAAGCCGAACACATCAAAAAATATCCTGAGCACATTGAGCAATCTTCAGTTCTTTCTTTGTCGTGTTCCTTCTCTGATATAAATGGATGGAGACAAAACATCCAGTCACGTTCTGGCTTTCACGATCTGGGGATTAACGTACATATACTCCAACCACACAGAGCAATGTGTCAGTATTCTATTCTCATTTAAAGGCAACCTGTTAAGACCATGAGTAGCACCCTGGATGTTTTAAGGGTCCAAATTTCATCTGTGTTGTTCAGAGGACGCACACACACACACACACACACACACATGTTGGTGACACTTTTTCCATTTCACATTACTCCACTGATCAACAGTTGGTGGCAGCGATGTGCCGAGAAAACGAACAAACCAGCTGCGTCAGATGTACGACAACTACTTACCATAGTTAAACAATAATTGTGCCCTCTGTATGATACACACACACACACACACACATAATGGCAGTGAGTAGCATTAAACGGTACCTGAAGCTGCTAAATGTAACTCAGCCCTGATTGAACTTCACACTGATGACATGTTTGTGTGGACAGATCTTTAAAACAACAACTACAACAAATAAAATGATAATACTACATCTACAGAGGCTGTTGGAAGGTGCAGAATAAAAGTGTTTCTTTTCCTTGAAAACATTAGTATCATTGTGAGTGTATCATTCAAACCGATATATAGGTTGGCCCGTAAACGACAGATCGCTGATGTCGTTTTAGACAAAATAATGTATTGTTAAACTGTGAAATATCCTTTCTCCATTTCACGTTTTGTGTTTGTTCACCACATAATGTAACAAAAAAAAATCTGTATATCGGTGGAAATATCAATATCGGAAATTTTTGACTGCCTAATATCAGTTTTGGCATCGACCGATGCCGAAACCGATATTAGGCAGTCAAAAATGTCCATAGGACTTTTAAGTTCATGCTGTTTGAGTCATTTCGACGTTCACGCTTGCACTCACTTGCGCCTCAACATGTAGCCGATCAGGGACGACGGCTCTGTCCTCCTCCTCCTCCTCCTCCTCCAGGTGTGCACTGTTTCTCTGCGACGGGGGAGCTCCCTGAACGGGTGGGTGCGGTGTACCGGTGAGGGGTTCAAGCCCGGGTAGCCCTGAGAGACCGACAAATGAAGCCAGGTGAAAAGAGGGAGGAATAAAAAGGTGAAAAACTATATTTAAAAAACAAATAAAAAAACTTTTATGATTTCATCTATACAGAAGCTAACAAATAGAGAAAAGGTGTTTCACAGCTAAAACAAAGCAAGACTAACAGTATTTAAGCTCCTACGAATAAAGTTAGAGGCAGTGGGACTTGACAGATCCATTTAAAGGTGCAGTATGTAGTTTGGGGGAAGACATTTGAATCAGACGAGAAGGATCTTCGTGGACTGATTATTTTTTGTTATGCCTATACAAACTAAATAAACAAACTCTCTTTGTTTTGATGATTGACTAAACTGAATGAACAGACTGACCTTAAAGAACAACACAGCTTCATACTCTGTTACTTTGTTTATATGTGGCGGACCCTGCCACCTTTCTAGCTTCAAACAGAGTTCTGGGGACCTTATTTCCCTCTGAGAACAGCTTGTTTATTCACTTATGGAAAAGATGCTTCAGACTTTGTATTATTGCCTCATTAATATTTAACTATTAATATCAAATTGGCCTACGTTTAGGTGAAGCAGTAGCGGCAGTGGCAGTCATAGTGCTACTGATTAGAAGGAGGGTCTGGCACATACACGCACGCATGCGTTCATACGCACACACACCTTGGCTCTCCTGCTCTGATGCTGTCTGGATCTCAGCATCTTCTTCTGTGGTTTTCTTAATGAGCTCCGGTTCGGTTGTCATGGCTACAAGGGAAAGTCCTCCCTCCTCATCAGAACTCCGGGGATCCTTGTCCTCCTCCTCCTCTTCCTCGTTCTCTTCCCGTTCGTCTTCCTCGCCGGCTGTCTGCATTGGCTCGTTCTCCTGGAGAGAGGGGGACGGCGGCTGCAATGAAACGAAGTTGTTTTTTAAAAAAAGAAAAGGAAAAAAAGATGTCTTTATTGAAAAAAAAGGGGGAGTAAAGTGGAGTTGGGTGTCTAATGGAAGTTCTGCTGGATCGTTGTACCTGTCTGGAGCTTTATACATGATAGAGGATCTGCTGCGCTTCTCCCACACCTCCCACTTGGAGAAACACATTTATCAGAAATAACGACAGCAGCCTACTGTAGCCTACCGAAGTCTGCACCCACGGGGGGAGGAGGGGGGAGGGAGCAGGGAGCGCTGTCAGGAATGATACAAAGGATTTAATGAGGCACGCAAAAGGGGGGAGATGCGGGGATAAGAAGGGGAGAGAAAAACTAAAAACCGGCGGCCTCAAAAAAAAATTAAACAAAATACACACAACATGTAGCCTGCGTGAGCAAACGTGATGCTCGGCTGTTTGGTGCCGAGACCTGCGCGACGGAGCAGCGCTCAGAGGCTCCGCGGCACGTCTCAAGTTTAGACAGACACCGCCTACTGCGCGGCGGCAGGCCCGGACACTGAGCGCTCCGCGCCGCGCTGCTAAACTTCCTGAGAGCCACAAAGCGAATGTGTGCTGCTGCTGACCCCCAAAACAGCGAGCACACAGCGGGGCAGCGAGGAGGGAGCCGGGAGCTCAAAGTGATCGAGCCGTGCAGAGACGCTCTTTGTGGTGCGCTCCGGAGATGTCTGCTCCCTGCGTGTAACCCGCACCTTTTGTGCAGGAAGCCGAGCGACACACACACACACACACACACACACACACACACACACACACACACACACACACACACACACACACACGCACGCACGCACGCACGCACGCACGCACGCACGGAGGACAAACGCAGCACCGACACGGTGGCATCCCGCTGTCAAATACAGAAACAAGACTGAATGTGACATCTCCCCAAGCACTTCTGCATTCACAACATCGAGGTTGAACACGGAACACAAATATTTGGGGGCGAGGGGTCCTGAGCACTGATCATTCATTTATCTGCCAGCCATCAACACA
Source organism: Diplodus puntazzo (assembly GCA_963678695.2). NCBI lineage: Eukaryota > Metazoa > Chordata > Actinopteri > Spariformes > Sparidae > Diplodus > Diplodus puntazzo. Next base: position 24,805,014 of record OZ023156.1, read on the forward strand.
GCGCTGCTCAGCGCTCCCTGTGCGATCGGGACGTGTTGGAAATGTTAAGTTCGCGGTGCCCACCTTTCTCCCGGTGTGCTTGTCCTGCAGTGCGCTCTTCATAAGTCTGTCAGCGGACGCAGTCTTCGGCGGCTCCTCGACCACCATCCCCCTCAGAGGAAGAGTGATGTTCCCGCAGCGGGTCCTGCGCAGCCTGCCCCTCGCCACCTCTCTCTCCATGACCACTTTGACTTTGCCTCGGGTCAGCTTCTCCTCCGACAGCCGCTCCTGGCTGCTCAGATAGCCCAGGATCTCCTTCAGTCCGAGCGGCTTCATGTGGCCTCGGGTCGCGGCGGCGGAGCCCCCCCGGAGGCTCCTCTCGGACAGGCTGCGAACAGAAGCCACCAGTCTGTCGCCCAGGTCGGAGTTGGCGTGGTTCCCCGCTGTTTTGGTGCCCCCTCCTCCGACACGAAGTTTGGGCTTGAGAGGAGGCGCAGGCTGCTTCTGTTTCTGTTGAGGGGGGAGGCTGCCGACGCTCCCTGGGCAAGTTTTGTTCTGGGTGTCAGCCCCGGACGAGCCCGACTCTTTTCCCCCGCGAATTGCATCGGCTTTGCTCGGTGTCACCCCGCTGCCATCGCCGCCGTCGTGTGCGCCGGTTCTGTGGCCGAGACCTGGCGACGGGCAGCCCCCGGCTCCCTGCCGTCCTAATCCCTTGTCTCTCGGTGCACTTGCTTTCTCCTCTTTACAGCCGCTCCCGACATCGCAGCCCGTTGTTGCGCCACAGCTGAGGCACCCGTTTCCGCTACTGGGGCTGGAGGCAGGCTTGAGCTTCTTGGCTGCTGTCTGAGTGTGGGGCTCTGGGCTGGGCTCCGAGTCCTCCTCTCCCTCCTCCTGGTCGGTGAAGCTGTGCGCACTGTCGCCGTTGTTGTTCAGATGGTCGTGTTTGGTCCGCTCCCTCGCTGCCTCCGCGCCGCCGCCGCTGCCGCTGCTGCTGCCGGCGGCCGTCAACTCACTCTTCTTTCTGCTTTTCCTCTGAACCTTCGCCGCGTTTCGGTACGAAATGGACCCCTTGTAGCTAACTTTGAGCACCGTCTGCTCTTGAATCAGTTTCTCCAGTTCTGTCCTGGTTCTGTCCGGGTCCGACCCGTGTCGTCTCCGGACCATTCGACAAATCCTCTCCAGATCCGGACGGGCTTTCCTCGAGCGGAGAGAGTCGATGGTTTCCAGGATCCACTCTCGGTACTTATTGGGCTCGGACATCCTTTTCCTGCGGGTGTGGATGGGGTTTGGCCCGAGTGCGTCTCTCTTCCCCCTCCGTTGTTTCACAAGTGACGCTGTGTCAAAGCTGGGAAGCCCGAGTGCGATCCCCGGCTGGAGAACGAGGACGGAAGCCCGGCTGGTACGCTTGCGTTCGTTGGCCACATTGTGCGCTTAAGGTGGACCGAAGATGGCGCCTAGGTCTCCAGCACAGACGCGAATGGCATTTAAGGTGGAATGGTCTGGCTTCAGGCGCATCGGAGCGGCTCTCTTTGTTAGCAGTCGCGTCCCGGCCAACCTCGCAGTTTGCGATGTCGGATTTTAACACAAAGGCAGACCGACAGCGAGCAGAGGACACGGTCGAGTCGCTGGATGTCGTGTTTTTTGGAGCGTTATGGCGAATCAGGCTGATCCCGGGCGGTCAACAGATGGGTGGGTGACGGCTCCACTCCGCATCAGGCGGCAGTGATGGATGTCTGACCTCTGGGCGACAACAATCCACCACCGAGAACATCTCAGATATCTCATCATCTGCGATCCACTCTCAGCTGAACGTGCAAACACACACACAAACACGCGTGCACACACACGCGCGCGCGCACACACGCAGGAAGCACACACACAAGTTCAGTAGAATTTTACAAGTAAAACTTTATTGGAATGATATTCATGTTGCAAAATATTACACTTCGTGTTTTTATGTCACTGCTCCCGTGACTGTAGACGCTTCCCTTTGCAGTGTGTGTGTGTGTGTGTGTGTGTGTGTGTGTGGCGGGGGTTAACATGGTTTACATTGGGGTCTCATTTCCCTAAAAAGTGCGACAGTATGTACCAGCATTGTGCCTGCATCGAGAGGAAGTTGTATCACTGCAAAAAACATTGAGGAGACACAGAATAATATTGTATTATAACTTCAAACATTTTGTCGATGATGATATAGTCAACATTAAACTTGACATGGAGGAAATACAGCGAATGTGAAGTCTCAACAAGTGGTTTACAACAATGTCATAATAATAATAATAATAATAATAATAATAATAATAACACATTTTTTAAAATTAGTCCTTAATAACCAAATGTCAGTTGATAACTACAAGTAGGGTGTGTCTACCTTGCAGCTCTTGCCTCCACCTATCTGCCAATGTGATTCAGATTGATCAATGAAATGGCTCAGCTGTTTCACCTCTCAGTGAGAATGAAAAGTAGTGAAAAGTTTGGTGATATAAGGAAGGGGGTGAACCGTATTGGTCACAAATCATTTGCCTTGTATATGACTCACTTCTTCAATAGAACACTGTTCGCTCACAAGCCGCTCGGTTGCTGGAGAGGTGCAGTACCACCTGGGCAAGGACGGCCCCGGGCACCCAAAGATCCCCCAAAAGCTCCAGGTTTACTGCAGTGTTTGTTCTGTGAGCATTGAGTTTAAAGGGGCACTATGTAGTTAAGACTCAGAATTTTAATATTTACTATATTAATGAGGTAATAAAACTCAGAAATATTTTTTTTCCATAACTGAATAAGAGGGGAAATAAGGTCACAGAACACTGCTTGAAACTATAAAGGTGGCAGGGTCCGCCACATATGAACAAAGTAAAAGTATGAAATTGTGCTATGTTAACACAGTTTAAAGGTGCAAAGAAAAGACATTTTGATCAGAAGAGAATCTTCATCGACTAATTTTTTATGCCATCGCAAACGAAATAAACAAACTCTTGTTTTCATGACAGAATGAACTGAATAAACAAACTAACCTTACAGAACAACACAGTTTCATACTGTTTTACTCTGTTTATATTTGGCGGACCCTGATAGTTTTCTAGCTTCAGATAGTGTTCCGGGAAAAATAAATATCTCTATATATTGTATTATTACCTCATTAATGTTGTAAATATTACAATTACAGTTTGAATTTCTCCCCTAAAATGACATAGTGCCCCTTGAACAGTCAGGGTATTTAGTCCTCTCTTGCCTCTAGAAAGTTTTATGGAAATAAATCACTGCAGTGGCCCTTTAAGACCTTGAATTCAGAATGCTAATTTGTGTTTGAATCAAATTACCACACAGTAAATCTGGGGCCATGTAATATTACAGCTTAGTGATACTGTTCATAATGTATAGAGAGTGGGTGGAATGGTGGGTTAATAGGGGCCCGGGGCCCTCTAGCTGGTTGATCCGGCCATTGACACTGGGCTACATAGACCTAAAATGATCTGAAACAGATCCTATAGCCCACCTTGAAAATTCCTTGATGGTAGGTCATTTTATGTATCATACCATGTGACTGGTATTATTGTAATGTTTAAAAATGTGTGCGTGTGTGTATCATTTACACACAATTACACATAACAAGTGTGTAATTCTAAGAAAAACCTTGATACATTTTCCCACATCTGAACTGTTGTGGACAGGACAGACTTATGTGAATCAAAAACATCCCGATTGTAAAACAATACGAAAACAGAAAATTTAGAATATCCCATCAAAATACAGCGGTGAAGAAGGCATTTGAAGGTTCGAAACAGACACGAGTGTCACTTTTTTCTGATTTGATAAATTTAGAATGATCAAATCTTGCAACGACCACCATTTTGGGCTTTCCTTTAAGGCTAACTCCACCAATTTTACACATTGAAATGTGTTTACAGGTCTCTGGGGCTCCAGAGGAAGTTCTGTAATCTGATAAACTGCTTCCACAGATGTCACTCAGCGGCAAAGTTGCAATGTGGGTAATGTAGGCACTAGGTTTTGAAATGCAATCCTATTGCACTGTTGGAGTCATTATGCAGAGTTTAAAAACAAATCGATACAGCAGAACCAGTGATATGGCCTTTTTTATTCCACGATTACTTCTTACTTAGTGCCTACGTTACCCACAATGCAACTTAGCCACTTAGTGACATCACTTGAGGCAATTTATCTGATTGCACACAGCTTCCTCTAAAGACACAAAAGGTTTTATACTGCTTTTCTGACATATGCAGTAGAACTTCACAAGACCCTGTAAGCACCCTTTAATGTGTACACTGGTGGAGTTACCCTTTAAGTACCTCATACTCCATCATAGCTCAGGAGCTAAGGAGGCACTGAACACCCGAAGTGCTAAGTGTCATGTACGTTATAGAGGCAGGCTGTATACCCAGCACTAAGATCAATTCTGCCTTTTTCTGAGCACTATTCTCACTCTATTCAACACTAGCTGTGCATGTTATCTTTACATCATCACCACATTAAAAAGAAAATCCCCCCAAAAAAACTGTGCATGTAAACACAGATATGGGAATAGAGTTGCTGTCACATGTAAGACTGTCAACATGGAGCATGGCCCAACTTCGCAGGTGCTAAGAAGAGCGGGTTGAGATGAACGTAAACACAGGTTTCTATAAAAGACCATAAGGCACACTATCCAGACCGCCCTCGGTGACTGGCCAACATGGTGAACGCAGCCGGAGGCGGTCTGAGGTAGTCAGCCTCAGATGGTCTCTCTTAGTTGGAGTTGCCAAATGGTGGGCCAAATGATTGGTTTGAAGTGTCCGACCAACTTGACTGAGCAGAGACAGCAAGTGCTTTTAAGACTAAACAAGAGTTGTCGAGTTTGCAAATCCAAAACTTCTGAAAGGGGAAAGTCTTAATGAAAAGTCTTAATATTCCCTTGTGTTCCTCTTAGTGCTAACCAGATCTTTAAATTCTCCAATCTATAAGCAAGCGTCTCACATCCTTCTTTACCTGCTAATCCAAATGTTGATAAAATGTCTATTAAGTGATATGTTCAAACCTGAGATACCATTATGTTATGGTGTTCCTTCACAACACCATTAGAACTGAGATATTTCCATTCCCTTATTCGTTATAAGTACGTGTCACATGATATCACTGGAAACACTAAGTATCTAGTAACATTTAAAGGGGTAATTAGTAAGAAATGGCCAGAATTCAAAGGTAGCTCAAAACAGCTTTACCGTTTACATTAAAATCTTTGTTGTAGCTATCTTTGGCTGTAGTGGCTAGCTGGCGTCAGCAAGTAGTTCAGTTAGCTGTGTAGCTAAGTGGCTCAGCAATGGGGCTCAGCCTGTCTGAGCTCAGCCACCTCGCAGTGAACATGGCTGGACACCAAACTGGGACTGAACACGGTCTCTGACACCAACAGATGCCACTTTGACGATAAGGGATACAGTACAGAGGAGATTTACAGCAGCTCTGATCAGGACTGTGGTTCTGGAGAGGAGAGGTCACGGCCGGTGGGGATGGGAGAGATGCGCAACGGCAAAATCCCGAGAGAGTCAGGCATCAGCAGTGGGTGAAAACTGCTTTTTTTCAAAGCTGAAACTACGGGGGCTTTCAGAGTATCGCCCCCTGTGGTCCAACAGTGGTATTATGAGACAGGATGGGCTGGAGCTAGCTGGTTAGCATTCTAACTTATGTAGAGATCCTTGCACCACATTCCACAGGCGTCTTTGAAATTACTTCAACACTGTTGTTTCTTCATTTCATTGTGTGAATGCTTTAAACTAAAATTCTGGCCATATCTTACATTTTGCTCCTTTAAAAACGGAGTACTGGAGATATGCACAAAACCTGGCTATGCTTATGATGATAAGATGTAGTTACACGGTAAACTTAAACCTGTTAAGTGTCATCTGTCCCTGTCTGTTTGAGGTCACAATGCATCTTTTATTTATTCTTTTTTTGGTCAATCGTGTCACTGACTCAAAGATCAAAAGCGAAACGGTTTAATATTTAACAAATGTCATGATTGCAAACCATAAAAGTTGTCGTAGTGCATATGTGTGATTCATTTAAATGTTCACTTTAATGCCCCTCTTGCTCACCAGGGAAAGAGCAACTTTGCCCGTTTTATCAGTTTAAATTTGAGAAACTTATTGAGCAGACTGAGACCTCAACTTTTACAGCTTCATGTAATGACCACCAGACTGCAGGGGACCTGAACAGACAGACTGATTTCTCTATGATGATGTCTGAAACAACAGAAAGAGCAGGGAAGAACTTGGGTGGAAAATGCGTCGAGGCAACTCTAAACAAGTGGGGGTTCCCAACACCCATGAATCTGAAGCACACCTTCATCATAAAGGGATCCATAAATAAGACAGAATAATAAATAAAATACAACAGAAATTCAACATAAAAGGCAACACTGCTGGTTATCAGTCTCCTTGCTCTTTTTCCCTTCTCTATTCCAGTTTTCCTCTTTTTGTAGCTGGTGCTTGTGATTGGACAGGAGACAGTACTCTCTCCTTACGTCTCCCACTTGACCAGCCGTTGACTCTCCCTACTTCCTTCTCGCTTCCTCTCTCGCTCTCTAACTCTAGAACTCTGCAAACTCCTTGGCACATTTCTCAGTGAAGGAGACGCGGATCTCCTCCTCCTCGTAGTCGTCAAAGTTGCTGGTGTCGCCTGGTCCTTTGAACTTGGGGACGAAGGGAGCTTCCACCTAAAGACAAGTAAAAGCACCAGTTGAAAAGCGAACCTTACGAGGGTCGCACACCAGTATTTCCCACACATATAGTTTACTTGGGGCAGTGCGGCAAGGTATATTAATGGCTGCCCAGGTATGTTTGGCGACCCATTTAAGTGTTTTATTGTATTTAAATCAAATAAAGATGCCATCTGTGATTGATTAACTAGTGAACAATCTGCCTTCACTCTTCCCCTCACTGGTATTACATCCCTACTGTAAATACACTTTAGGTGATGCGACTTCTCCTATTTCATGTAGGTTTTAACAAACTTGCAAGTACACTCGTTTGTTGCAATGTCATACAGTGCACAATGGTTTTGATTGCCTATATAATTTCCAACAAGAGTCGGCTCACCTGCTGTTATGAGAATGGAATCACGGGAAAAAATCCTCAACGCCTGGTGTGTTTTTTATGCAACTTTATAAATCTTGATGCTGACGAAGAAAACTGATAACTTTGCTACAAATACACAGCCGTGCTGTGGGAAACACTGCACATCTGTATGGTGGACACAAACATACAAATGCAGATACATTTACCTTTTTCTGGTAGATGGCAATCCAGTCAGTGGTTGCAAACCATTTGTGCCCCTTAATGTCGTTGACCCCATTCTTGAGGTTCCCGTAACGTTTTGTGAGATCCACCTGAAGACGATGCCAATACATTTGAGTCACTTTTAGGTCATAACAAATTCAGATCAAACCACAGAGTAAGTGCAACCATGACTGAGATATTTGCTTTATACCTGTAACAGGTTCCTCAGCAGGTCCTTCAGGTCTGAACTGAAGTGTGATGGGAAACGCACCTAAGAGAGAAAACCCGAAGAGGAGTGAAGCAGCAGTAAAGTTTAGAGATGCAGCAATGTGGCCCGATGTTTGACATTCTGAGTCCCTCTCTATCCTAATAAATCTGTACAGAAAGTGTGAGGTAACTAATGCTTCACCTCTGTCAACTAGCCAGATCCCAGGTGTGACTGTGCGGAGTGACAATTTACTAGGTTTTCATTTTATACAGTGGTATGAAAATTGACAGTTATCATACCATGCACATTTGCTTATCTATGATATTGAATTCTATGGTATTAGTGTTACTTAAAAAAAAGACAAAGAAGCAAGTACTTATAGCAATATTTGTGAAAGTATGATAAGGTAACCAAAATAATTAAAAATCTGTTTTCAGTCATTTGTCAATAGTATAGCAAAAGTACCGTAAAAGTAAAAATGCTGGACGGTGCCTGCTCAGGCCTGTGAGAGCCGACCAATCAGACCAGACTGAGCAAGGGAAGCCTTGACAAGCACTCAGAGTGTTTAGACAGAGGCTGAATAGAGGTGCAGCAGCACTGAACATTAGATAAAAATAATGTGTTATAAGGATTTAAGAATTAGAATTTTTTTTAGCAGACACTCAAATTAAATGTATGAACCTGAAAATGAGCATAATAAGGGACCTTCAAGGGCCATTAGAATTGATATTGATAGAAACTGTAATTGTGTAATACTGTAATACCATGAAACAGTGGTATTTATATTTTCTGGATGGTTATATTAGTGCTACTTATTTACTTTCTCCATCCTGAATTTTTTTTTCTGTCAGATTGCAGATAAAATAAACTAATTCTAAAAGTGTTCTCCTTTGTCTCTGATGCAGCATCCTCTCACACATTATCCTGCCCACAATATCTGATTGGTAACACCTCACAATGAAAAGCCTATAAATACTAAATAATATAAATATGTAAAGTAACTACATTTATCGAATAAATATAGTTGAGAGGAAGTATAAAGTTGCAAAAAGAGAAATACTTAAGTAAAGTACCTTAAAATCTTTATTCATCTCCATCACTGATTGTTCTAAATTTTGACTCTTTAATTTTTACTGCAAATGAACATGGTTTTAAATACTGATCATCCACCTCCCTGATTTCTAATAATGTGTATCAGTATCACCTTGAAAAAGCAATATCTGTCGACCCCTAATTCAGACAGCCCAGTTTTATGCAAGGACCATCTTTCCAGTGGTGAAACACTTCTTCAGCAAAAACAGTTTCTCAGTGCAACAAGAACTCTTATTAGGGAAATCCAACAACACTGAACAGAAACGCAACCTTTACCACAAACAATTTGGGTGAAGTAGACACCACAGAATCGACACTGATTGTGAAAACATCAACAGAAGGTAAAAAAAAAAAAAACGCTGCTTGTGAGCAAAGGTGAAGCTAAAATGGAGCGATGCTGTTTATATAAACCAGGGCTACCGTTTTAATTAATGGTGGGCTATGGGCTAAACTTAAACACCTGTCATATTGTACTGTTAAGATGAAAAATGCTAATGGGATCATGTTCAGATTATGCTAAAAAAAAAGAGACTTATTAGGGATCCAACTTATTTAAAAAGCCTTTTCTTTAGTTCACAAGAAAATTAAACAGCAAAACCCAATTTATATTCTTAATTTTTCTTAAACTAATTACATTTTTTTCCTGTATAAAACATCTGGCATGCTAAGGCAGCCCTCATATACACTAAACTAAAATACTTTTCTACAATAAACAAGCTGAAATAAATCAGGGACACTGGGTCAGACTCACCTTCCCTGACACGATCTTTTCATAGATCTGTATGGGCTGGTCAGCAAAGAAAGGCGGGTACCCTGCTGCCATCTCGTAGACGAGTACGCCCAGCGCCCACCAGTCTACTGCCTTGTTATATCCCTGGTGGATGGAATAAGGAAGGAGGAGAGGGGCAAAGGGAAAGAGAGGAAGCATCGCTTTAGTTTTATTAAACTCCATTCATCCTATACTCCAGTTTAGCTGCATCTTATTGTTCAGTGCATCCCATCTAGAGGTTCAGAGTGAACATACATGATTGTTGCACACAGCATGTCACGGGCAGTAATGAATAAGCCAATAGTTTTTGTGACATTATACTCAAGACCATTCCAGGACATCTTACGCAGAGCAAACAGCTGCCCATCAGTGCTGATGTCATGATGATCGTCACATGAAGCACAGGGTTTAGCTTTGATTACTGCAGTATACACAGGCTGGCTAGTCGAACCTTGTGAAATATTTGAGCAGCTTTGTTCATGGCCACCCACAGACACAGAGCAGTTCCTGTGGCTGCTTGGACCATAACTGTGTTAAGTGTTTTAATCTTGTTTGTTCCACGTGCAGAATATTTCATTTTAAAAGGAAACACAGTTGACAATTCACCTTGCTGAGAATAATCTCTGGGGCCAGATATTCAGGGGTACCACACAGTGTCCAGGTCCGGCCCTTTACACGTTTTGCGAAGCCAAAATCTGTCACCTGAGAGAGGACAAGAGAGAGAGACCACAAATAGTGAGAGAGAGGTTAAGAGGACGAACAAACGAGAAATGAGCAGCAGTGCTCTCAGTATGACTGGCTGGAGGCAAGGAGACAGACAAAAGACAGTGGAGAGTGCCTGGAGCAGCGAGGGAAATTTCATTTGTTGTTTCACTGATCACCACTAGAGGGCAGCAGGATCGTGGCTACAAGATGGCCCTCAATCTGCCAACAAACTGCTTGGTGACTACAAATAACTTCAGATGCACAGTGCCATCATAGTTGCAGTTGTGCACTTTGTATGTAGTTTCTAGATGCTCGACACAATGTTCTATTTATTTTTTTCACAGAGAGGTTCTGCTGGCCAATCAGGTGCTGCTGCCACTACAACTCATTCTACCTCTGTAACACAGACATTAAAGGATACGTTTCAAAAACAGGCTAGCTCATCACAAAAAGCCAAGGACCTATTTTGCACAGTTTTGATACATTCTTTTATAATTATTTAATGTTGATTTTGCAGTGTTTTGTTAAGGTTTTGGATTTGGACAATTTTAATATATAATAAATATATTTAAATATAAATCTTGAAATTATTTCAATTTATCATTGTTTTTTCAACATTTTGAAGACATTTAAAAAAATATACCGATAACCGTGATAATTTTGGTCACTATTACTGCGGTTTGAAATGTTCATACCGTTACATCCCTAGAATGAAATAAACAGCTTTAAAAGGCAGTGCAAAAAAGAGTAACATTACAAGTTTGTAAAATGTTGGTGAATGCGCTGTTTGTTTTTCTTGCATCAACAACAAACATTAGCTAGCCTACCTGTGGCTAATGTCAGCTACTGGATATCAGAGTGTCATCGCTCGGTGAATAAATATTAGGGCCGCAAAAGTTAGTCATTTAATCAGAAGTCCACTGACAAAAAATCAGTTTGCAACTATTTTGATTATCTATTCGTAATCTATATAATTTTTCAAGCAAAAATGCCAAAGATTTGATGGTTCAGACGGGCTGGAGGTAATTGTGATGCTCATTTAAACACCAAACAATTCATCGAGACAAAAATTCAGCTCATGAATTGACGATAAAAATCATAGATTGTGGCTCGCTATACACATTTTGCACAAGTAATGTCTGGCTTTTGTATGCTGCTGCATCAATTATTATTTACCTGTATGTAGCCCTGTTGGTCTATGAGCAGATTTTCAGGTTTCAGGTCTCTGTAGATCAGGTCCAAAGCGTGCAGGTACTCAAAGGTCAGGACAATCTGAGCAGCGTAGAACCGAGCGTGAGGCTCACTACACACAGACACAGGAAGATGGACAGAAAGAGAGCAGTTTATTAGAGTGTACGGTACAGAACAGAACGGAGACGAACAAAGCTAAATAAAACTACGGAGAGCTAAGAGAAGAGAAAGAATTAGAACAGAGCAGAATAGAATAGAGGCGAAGACAGCTCCACAGTTGCCCTCTATGTGCCTATAAAATGCATCTGGCTGTATGTAAACTCCATTGCATATGTGGACACTAACCTAAATCTGCCAATTCTCCGTAGATGGGAGAACATCTCTCCACCTGGTACATATTCCATCACCATGTAGAGGTTAGTGTTGTCCTGGGGAAGGGAAGACAGAGGAGCTGTTAGTGACACACACACACACACACACACACACACACACACACATACACACACACACACACGCACACTAACGCACTACAGGCACACACGTACAGCACACACATAGGATGGGCAACTTGACAAATGGAAAGAGTATTTTCTGTGACTTTCATTTCAGTTATTACCACATTATATAAAACCTCTTAAGAAAGCGTTCCTGTAGCTCTGTTATACAAAGACTCAAGCAGGTTTAATGTCCAAAACCTGGTTTGCAAACCATATCACCTTGACACACTTTAACAGAGGTAATTAACATTTCTCCTTCAACAACTATTCCTCGAGTAACATAATTACTTCAATCTTGAATGCCAACTTTTTGCAACAAAGCTCTGTATAATTCATCAAACTATTTACCACACACTGTGTTTCACATGGTTATTACTGACACACAACGTGCTTACGCTGCGGACACATGGCGTGAAGAAAACATGATGGAGTGGATTGCAAAATGGAGGCAGAGAGAGAAAATAGCTAAGGGTAAAGAGAAGAAACAGGCCAGAGAAAACATCAGGAACAGCGACAGAAAGACTGAATGATGTAAATTGTAAATCATATCAAGCTGACACAGAATGAATACTGTATGTAGCATCTAATGAAAAACCGAACTAGCGCACTACAATAACATGACCTCAGTCTACAGCAGCCGACGATAACAGTAACGTTAGTATTCAACGGACCAGTAAATCAATATGGATGTTGGTTGACATGAAGGCTAGTAAAAGAATGTATGGATATTAACTAAAGCTAGAAGTAAAGGCTTAATGAGAATGCAAATCAACAATCACCCACTAAATTCTGGCTTTTGTATGTAATTTAAATTAACAGGATTCACTCCCGGGTCAATTGCACCCTGCAGTAGTCATAGGCCTCTGGCTCACCCTGGTGAACAAGCTTATTTACTCTCCATCTCAGGTGCCATTCTACAATGTGTGCTGTGGTGCAAGGCTGCTGGCTAGTTAATATCTTTCCATCCATCTCTGTAAAGCAGCACACTGTTCTGTTGATGCAGAACTTGAAAGACTGAAGTTTAACATATTAAAAGTGACCGTTGTTAGTGGCTTCCCCTGGTTTAAGCCCGCACAGCCATGTGCAACACATCGGAGATCAGAAAGAGATCTGCTGCTTTCTACTGTTGCCTGCTATTCTGGTATGCTTAGAAAACTGAAAGGCAAACTCAACCACTGGAAATGTGAGAGGAGTTAGTTGCTGATTACTGGCGGGTTACCTTTGTTTAAAAAAGCTTGAATATACATGCTAATTTAGGTGTACAAGTGATATAAGTTAGCTATATTCTACCAAAGAATATAACCACAGCGAATAAAAAGCTGCAGTCAATTTGTGAAAGCCAAATTATGATTGTCGCACAAACACACTTGGCGCACATCATTTGATCTTGATTAACAGTGTTCCGTTGTACCGGGGATGATGGGATGAACAAGATCCTTCCCAGGATGCCGTCGGGACGAAAGGCATTTTTGTATGCATGAGTATACATAACTGAAACTGAATTGAATGCTGAATGCTGACTACAAAAGGATGTAGTAAACTCACTGTCGATGGGACCCTCACCCTAAATTTTCCCTGACACTACTTTATGAACAACAAATCCATGTTGAAATCGAGTTTGGCTAAGGGAGCCAACAGATAATGAAGCTAAAAGCAGCAGGAGATTTTTGTTCAGTTTAACATGCAGTATAACCAGTTAAATGTATGTTACTGCTAATATTTATGGATGACAATGACAAAATGAACAACATTTTGATCTTTGGACAATTTACATACACTTCAGGACAGTTATAATTGTTTTTTGGGATGGACGCTAGGGGTAGTTAATCAGCCCAATTTCCCGATTCGATTCGATTCCGATTATTGAAGTCTCGATTCGATTACCAATCGATTTTCGATTATTAACGATTATCAATTCGATTTTCAGTTATCAACGATAATTGATCTTCCATTTAACATCAGTCAGCTGCTGAATTATTTTACTTCTCTTTTGAGTAACACCTCACAGCACCTTCAATATTGTATAGTGTAACTGTAATATCCAAATTATTATTTTTTACTTTGTTTAAATGTAGTCTTTCACTGTTAAAACAAAGTTGCCAAGCTCAGCAGCCGGACTCATGTTAGAAGCATTGTCGGTGACGAGAACCAGGTCATGTTTCTCTATTCCCCACTTGTCTGCCATTGCTTTAAGAAACTCACACATATTTGCGCTTGTGTGGCTATCATCCATAGCTCTCGTCTGAAGTACGTCGGACACTAGCTTCCATTAACTGCTGACATAATGAGCTGTAACGGTCATGTATGAGACTGTAGCTGTGGATGTCCAGGCATCGCAGGTTATTGCTACTCAGTGAGCAGAGTTGAGGTACTCTTGCATGGAAAGCTTTGTCTCCTTGTAAAGATTTGGAATCAATTTAAGTGTGAAAAAGCTCCAGGATGGAATAACATATCTTGGCTCCAGACTGTGAACCATGTAGCGGAAGCCAGTAAGAGGAGGACTCCAGTTTGCATTACAAATCGATCTTTGGAAAATTAATAATCGATTCATAATCGTGATTAATCAATTATTGATTTTTTTCACCACCCCTAATGGACACACACACACACACACACACACACACACACACACACACACACACACACACACACACACACACACACACACACACACACACACACACACACACATCCCAGAAAGCAAAATATCAGGGAGTGTGAGTAGCAGCTGGGGCCTAAAATGCACCAAGCCAATACTAGGGGATATTCACTTAGATTTGATTGCAATGTCAGCAGGTGCAGGGCAACCCTTCAACATGGTCTATAGATGTGCATCTGCCAGTCTGTTACTGTTAGTTCAGATCTGTCTAATGTACATTTATTTACTATGTTGAAGGGTTTGCCTGTGCCTGCTGACCCTGCTCACTGCAATCAATAAACAATTAGTTGTTGATTTTAAGAGACCTTATTTTCACTTTTGATCATTCTTTAATAAAGTAAAAGTATCTCTTAATCATGTACTCGATCAATGAATAGAATAACTGGTAGAATACTGCTGGCTTTTTAACATACAAGACGATTTCATTCTTAACCTGCTCCTCTGCTGCCACCTGCAAATACGACTTATTGTCGAACACATCCAACTAAGCTGAGTTGATATGTGCTGGTTGTTGACTCTGCTATGTGTGTGCAGGACAAGACACGTGGACAGTAATATTCTGTTAATAGGTTTATTTGAGGCATCAAGGATATTCAGTCCCTGAGCTTCCTAGGAGCATCTAAACAGCTTAACCTGAATAAGGCTTTAATTGGAGCATGGCCATAGCTTTGGTTAATCTGTACAAGTACAAACAGCCACTAACAAAGCTGGGTGGGGGAATCTGGTAGATCACTCTATATCTATACAGAATGACACCCCTTTAAAAAGGGTTGATTGTCTCCAAGGACTGAAGTGATAATAAAGATGAGAGAAGTAAATTGTAAGATTATTCAAATAGTAATTAGTAACTTCAGGTAGAGTAAAAGAGATGGCAGCCACTTTTTATATAAACAAACAATAGGCCAATATTGTGATGATAAGGGGTATTGTTGAGGATTACTATAAATACCTGGAAGTGGCAACATCTCATTTTGGACATTTTATGTCTGTTTATGTGCAACATATAGAACTAAAGTGTCCTTGAATGATCTGAGAATGTTAGCAATCTGTTTCAATATCTGACATGTGAAGTTCTTTAATTGAAAAAAAAACAAATGCAGATGCTTTTCGAATTTCATGTATGAAACTCTTTCAGCATAAATTACATTTTGCTTCGTTTCCTGTTGGTACCATCCAATTCCAAAACACCTCACTTGCATTTCCTCATCCTGGCTTCTCCCTAGCTTGTCAGCTAGCTAGCAGCCACAATGCCCACGATGCCGGCGTCTGTGCCAGCGTCTGTTGCTACCTAACATAACGTTAAGTGATGTTTATGCACTTCTAATAATCAGTCTTTCATTGTTTATCATTAAATTGATCAAACAAATACATGCTATTTGATTTTTATTGTAGGCCTCTGACAATTTTCCTTTCTGTCTTAATTTATGGTAAATTAAGGAGAAATAATTACCTTAATTTCCTATATCTTTTAAAAACTTTATGTTGAACCAAAGTTACAAAGGTTTAAACTTCACATCCAGTGTGTGCATCCTAAGTTGAAAAACAGTTGTCACCTATCACATTGCCTCAAATAAACATAAATTGAAACTCTTCTGCAGAAAAGGTGGAGAACATATTCCAAAGATATTGCTCCAATTAAAGATTATGATAGAGAATGTGATGCAATTCAATGATGTAAACAGGTTATGCTTGAATATATCTAGTTCGTACAAGTGCAGAGATATATAGAGAAAGAAAAATATCAACTTAAAAGCTGGTATGAGGGACGGACAGCAAGAGCGGATGGAGGAAGTCTATCCAGTAACTCACTGTTAACACACAACCACACACAGGCTTGTACACGCACGCACACACACACATACACACACACACACACACACACACACAAACACACACACACAACATCTAAAAGTCTCCGTACCTTGAATGAGTACTCTAACCGCACCAGAAAAGGAAAGCTGACAGCCTGAAGAATCCGCTTCTCATTCAGAGTGTGCTCTATCTGCTTGAGCTTCACCACCTGATAGGCAAAAAAGAGAGAAAGGGAGAGCTCATATTGTATCATCTAAATAATGAACTGACGCAGGAATCATGTTTCATCAATAATAAACCATTGTCTTATTAGAGCAGCTTCGATGTTAACTTGTACATTTACAGTCAACAGCCCCTGGTTCAACACTTCTGGATAAAGACATAAATCTTTGTTTTCTGTTCCCATCCAATATGAACACTATGGGACACTGTACTTGTGCTATGTTGTTGTCCAGCTTCAGACTCAGAAATAAGCTCATCGAGTAGTTTTGGCTCAGAGAAAAAAGCCACCCAAGAATGCTAAGAGGCCAAAATACACAGAAAGAAAGGTTTAAATCAGTCAAATACGTCCTAAAATATGTGATTTTGGGCTCTATTTACAATGTTTATGATGACATATACCTACATATGTTTGATTCTGTTTATGTGTGTATAATAATTCATATTTATTTCAGATGAAATAATAACATTGTGTATAAAGGACTTGCTAATCATGTTTTTCCACCCGCATAATATGCATAAGGCGGAAAGGCACATACAGTAGTATGAATACCACAATATACTTCCAATTTCATTACACACTACAGCTTTAAAGGTAACTTGGTTTATCTTTTTTAGGTATCAAATGCACAATATGTAATTTCTGCCACCAGGGATCTTGCTTTAAAAAAAGAAAAGACATTTGCAGAGTGTTCTGTGGACACAGCCAGATGCAGAGCCAGACCTTCTGAAGGAATTAACACCTGCAATCAAATTGAATTCTGCTCTGACAGAAGTCATTTACCTTCGGGAGGAGGTACTTGGATTTTACCTTTTAACTTTTAGAATTAAATGGCTAGTTTTCTCTTCACTCCTGTTTATCAACCTGACTGCAGCGGTAATAATTCACCAAAGAGGTAATGCTTTTAATTGTATTCACATTTAGTCTCACAGACTTTCTTCCTCACTCTTCAGACAGGCAACCAAATGAAACGCACTGTAACTTTGAGTAAGTCGTGAATTCTTTCTGGGTTTGAACATTTTTGGAAACAGTTGGGATAATGTAAGTACACAACAAAGTATATAACAACCGTCAAGTCATTTTTAGGCATTTTAATGCAGAATTATTACGTATCATATCTTAAATTCATTGAATTAGTCAATTAGCCAAAATACAGACATTGGTGTATATTTGGTGTATGTACATTTCCGCATCGTCTTTGACCATCCTGTAGGACAATGTCCTTAAATGGCACATTTAAACGCTCTCCTGGCCCCTGACCCGTACTGACCTTCTGCTTGTTGAGGATCTTCATGGCATAATGCTGTCCCGTTTCTCTGTGCCTCACCAGCATCACACGGCCAAATGAGCCTGTGCCCAGGGTTTTCAACCTCTCAAACTGCTCCAGGCAAGCAGTGTTCTGAACACAACAAACAAAAAGGGTTAGTGGATTTTTGTGAAAATAGGATGGTGAGGGTTGTGCTGCAGGGAACTGATTGTGTCATATGTCCTTAGGTATATGTACATGTTTTTGTATGTGTATGGTATAAGTGCACGCCAGATATAGTAATAACAGCGTCTATTACGTATAAAGCATGTTTGATGGTAATTTGTTTATATCATGATTGAGATCACCTTCACAAAGTTTATATAAAAAATCTGTCAAACTTTCACATGTCAAGTGTACTATCTGGACAGAGTGAATGTTGGATATATTTGGAGCTGGGTGACAGTTTAAATCAATACCTTCAACATTTTAAGAAGAATATTTTTTCCAAAATTTCTATACATTAATCTGATTACAAAAAATGTTGGGACGCTGTGTGAAATATGAATAAAAACAGACCATTCAGACCGACAGCATCTACATTTGAATACAGGAACAAGATATAGATATATTCAATGTTTAAACTGATAAACTTGACTTTTGCAAATCTACACTCACTTGAATTTGATGCCTGCGAAACCTACCAAAAAGCTGGGACAGAGGCACATTTATCACCCAATCTATCGCCTCAGTTAGCGTTCAAGAACTGCAGACAATTATTGTTTCATTTTGGAAGTAAACGTCTTTCACGTTCTTGCTTGATAAATGACTTCAGTTGCTCAACAGTCCTGGGTCTTCTTTTTGATATTTTCCCCTGTCATAATGTGCATTACATTTGCATCTGCAGACTGCTTTAAACCTTCTAGAATTAATTGTGCCTTTACAGATGTGCAAGTTAGCCATGCTATAAGCACTAACACACCCCCATACCATCGCAGATGCTGGCTTCTGAAAGTTGAACTGGAAACAATTTGGTCCTTTTCCTCTTTAGGACACGTCGTCCATGAATTTTCATGAACAATTTGAAATGTGGACCCGTCGTACCACAGTACACTGTATCACTTTGCATCAGTCCATCTTAGATGAGATCAGACTCACATTAGTCTGCAGCATTTCTGGATGTTGGTGATGATGAGTCTGAACTTGCATTTGTAGAAGCAGCAGCGCACTGTGTTTACTTGCCGTGGTTTTCCGAAGTGTTCCTGAGCAGTCATGTTGGTTTTAAATGCAGTGCTGCCTATACTGGCCATTCGGCGTTGATTTCTGGCCTTGCCCGTTATGTGAAGAGATTTCTGAATCTTTTGATGAAGTGCTGGAACATTTGCCAACACAGTATTTAACAAAACAGTGAGCCTCGGTTCGTACTTGCTTGTGAACGACTGAGCCTTTTGAGGATGCTCCTTTCATAAACAATCATGATACTATCTAGCCTGTTACAAATTAACCTGTTTACCTGTGGAATGTTCCAAACAGGTGTTTTTGGACATTCCCCCACTTTCCCATTCTTTTGTTGCCCCTGGCTGAACTTATTTGAGAAGTGTTACTGACATCACATTCAGAATAACCTTATTTACAAAAATTATTGACGCATATGAGGTAAAACATGACACATATGGTCTTTGTTCTGGTTTCAACTGAGTATAGATTGAAATCGATTTGCAAATCATTGCCATCTGTCTTTATTTATGTTTTTTACAGCGTCCCAACTCTTTTGAAAATGTTGTTTCCCAAAAGCAAAAAGAAAAAAAGAAAAATACATGTAAAACAATTAAATGTTCAGTGCAGTGCTATACATTTATATTTTAAAAATAACTCATGTTAAAAAAACATTCTAATTTGCTAGAAATCCGAAATCAAATTTGAATTAAACAATCAGACAAGGTGATCTATTTGCAAGTGATTTAAATTCAGTCTTTTAAGGATAAAATTGAGTCATTACCCTAAATGTTTTACTTGCCCCTGGCTTTATTTAACCACCCACATGTATTGTACTGTACATTTACAGATAGTGGTTGCTTGTAGAACACACCAATAATGGGCTGCACATTGGATATGGAAAACAAGTGAAATTTCAATAATGACACCTGGCATTTTCAAATTGTAGTAGGAATTGTAGCCAGCATGCCACACATACATTTGATATCTTTTGTCAAACAGATTCATTCATGTTTGTATGCACAGATGCAACAAAGCTTTTTACATTAGAGAAAATACTTATCACTTTTGTGAGATCAACGCACAAACACTAACCTGTGCAGGGTTCTCCCACTTCTTGAGAAAGTCCTCTTTGGCTTTAGCAAGGAACTCCTTGACTGTGGAAGGCAAAACCAGAAGAAGAGCTTTAGTAGAGTGTGTGTGTGTGTGTGTGTGTGTGTGTGTGTGTGTGTGTGTGTGTGTGTGTGTGTGTGTGTGTGTGTGTGTGAAGAGGGAAAGAAACCTGGAAATAAAATAGTAGGAAAAAACAAATCCCAACTAATGGTGTTTACATCTCAATTACATTCAAGAATACTTAACGCACTTTTAAATGCGTGAGTTTCCTTACTTGATCATTTTTGGACACTGACATATACACAGCACATAGACAGAGGAAAAACTGAGAATGAGACCTTTAAGTTTCAAACGTAGGTAGTTATGCACCAGTGCAGCAAGATATGGTTAAAAAAAAAAAAAAATCAGATTGCGATTGTTTTGACACATTACGACTGCGATATGATTCATGAAATCATGATGTGACATCTGTTGGGGTCTTTACCAAAAAACGTGTTTTCTCACATCTGGAGAACAAGATTTGTCAGCCGCATCAGTACAGTACAGTACTGTAGTGTCACACATTTCACCTTAATCAAAATCGGATATAGGCTATATTGTGATTTGGATAATTGTTCAGCCCTGGTATGCCCAAAGTCATATTGTTTGGGATTGAAATTTGTTGTGTCAAATCCAATCTTGAAGTCAACAATTCACAACACAGACGCCACACATAAGAAGGCATGACTCGCGTGTCAGTGTTCTGAAGTTTTCGAGGACGTGTTCAGTCAGTACGTTTTTAAGCCCACTGGATGAAGCAGAATGAGCCTAAATATCAATGAAAGTACAGATTCTTTAAAAAAATTGCAGCTGCAATAATTTTAAAGGGGCACTCCGCTGATTTTGCACATTTAAGGTGCACTATGGAGCTTTGGGGAAGAAATTCGAATCAGAAGAGAAAGATCTTCACCGACTGATTTTTTTTATGGCTTAACAAACCAAATAAACAAGCTCTCCGTTTCCACGACTGAATGCAGTGAAGAAACCCACTGACCTTAAAGGGCAACACAACTTTGTTTATATTCGGCAAGACCTTGCCTTTATTCAGTTATGTAAAAAAACAAAGTCTGTGAAAAAAACCCTGATGATGTCCTCAGGGCAATGACAGGTTGGGGTCGAGATTCTGACAGAAAAGCTGTGTTCAAAACTGGCAGTCTGAAGTTGGAAGACGAGGGCATTTAACAGGCAGTGAGGGTCAAATGGAAAACCCTATTAAGTTGCATTGTGGGAAATGTAGGAAGCAGTGTTTTTAAAGCTTCAGTTAAAGACAAGACATCTTTGTCTGTATCTGCTAATTTGATTTTGGTCATTCTTTCTTTTTTATTCAAATCTCTTGTCTGTCTCGTATGAGTCCACCAACTCTATAGAAGTGCAAATATAAATATCTGGAGTAGGCCTAAAAGAAAGAAAACCAGAATAGCTGATGCAAATTTGAAAATAACCACAAAAAAAGATAATCATTACAACATAGTTCACTGTCAGTACAGGTGTACAGCACAGGAGGAAGTCTAGGCTTGGCTTTAATCATTTCCTAATTCCCTCCAACTGGTCATGGGTTATATCCTGTGAGGAAAATGTGGTTTCGATTCATTTTAGAAGAAGCAAGATTAATCTATTCATCAAGATTAATCTATTCATCAAGTAGTTGTCAACAATTAAACTACTTTGATAATGTATTATCTGCTTCAGGTATTTTAAGATAATAAAAGGACATCATCATGAGTTTTGGGAGAGACAAACTAACATTGTCCACCATATTCTGAGATTTCATAGACCCAACAGTTTATCCATTAATCACAGAAATAATTCACAGATTAATCTTGTAGCCCTAGTTGAGTTCATTAAACTAGTATCCCTTCAGCAACTACTAGCACCAAAGCTATGACCCCCCTCAGCTTCCTAAACCATCTTTCACAGGCTACTGAAAAGCCATAATAGGACACAGTAGCAAAGCATGGTTGCAGCTTACACACATATGTTCGTAGGATGTCATCCAACACTGCCAGCCAATACCCAGACTGACTTTAGCATGAGATACACACACATGCACATTTGTATTACTCATTGATGCCATCAAAATATTAGTCCGATCTGTATATGTCATGGTAAATAACTACTCCACAAGGCCTTGGATATCAGCATACTCTCATGCTTCTACCCGACAGGAGCCGTCCAATGTAGCAGACACTCTCACACCAGCTCAGCCAAACCTGCAGACTTTTCTGGGCTTACTAAACAAAACAGTGGCCACCTAGATGACATGCAGCGCACCCACACACACTTTCACTAGCAACTCTTTCCAGAAGGAGTAGAGCAGCGAGCCTGGAGTGTTTTGGGAAATATCTGACACATACATTGTTGTGATGCTGCCAGTATCTCAGTTCATTGAATATGCCAGAATGCTTGCAGTTTACAATTGCTGTTGGCTGTTCTGCAGCTGATCCAGAGACCTGGCTGTGGAAGCAGCACTACATCCTGCACCCCACCACTGAATCCATGGAAATCAATTTAAAAACAAAATCTGAACAGCTCTTCTAAAAATCACATGAACAGAGGTTCCCTTTTCTTCAATCCACGTGTAATGCCAGATTCATCACATTTAGGTTATTATTCGTTTGCAGCGAGGACTTGCCGTGGACGTACGGATGGATCTTAATGAAGTCTAAAGCAGGAGCAGGCCTGTAATTTACACTATATGGCTTGTTATGTAAAGCTAACATATGCTGCCCGATCACATCGCCTCCGATCATTTCATGAGGCTGTGACCGAGCAGGTGCTGCTCAGGACTGATGTGTACTGGCGACGGTACCCACCGCTTTCCATCTCGCTGCCCTTCCTGGCCGTGGGCGCGTTGCCCATGATGACAACTTGTCAACGGGCAATCCGTAGCTTTTTGGCCGCCCTGCAGCCTTCTGAAGCCGGTCTAAGCTCTATTAGGTCTGAAGGGTATTTCCTAAATCCAGCTGTAACGGTTACCAAGCGTTACCGAGCGAGGTCTTGATCCTTGATAGTCTGACAGCTGCTGATGCGGTGCCACGGCGAGACGGGGTAGTGCAGCGGGCTGACTCAGTCCACGGTCATCAACAACCAGCCACCGATATCGAGCTTAAATCCACGGGGAGCTGTCGTTGTGGTGTCCCGGTCCTTGGGGCTTTACTGGACTACCAGGCCGACCTCGGCGCCGTTGGCCTGAACACGGAGGATCCAGTCTTCTCCTGTCCCTCCTTGCAGCCCCCTCCGAGCGAGGCCCCCCGGCTCCCCACCTCTCCCCCAGCCCAAGAAACGCTGATACCGACGGCGGGGATGCAATAACCCCAACTGAAAGCCTGTCGCTCCTCGTTACCGAACCCAGCTTTAAAAATGAAACCTCGGCGAGGTCCGGCAACGACGGGAATTCGCCCAAATCAACATTGGCCCCCTGTAGCCTCGGAGACGAGCGAGATGACGGAACTACAGCCGAGCGAACGTCCCGCCTACTCACCAGCACCGGGTTGATTGACAGCCGGGTCCGAGCCACGGATTGGCTACCTCTTGACGGCGCTGTCGCACGGAGCGCTCTGATTCGCTGTTTGCCATCCATCAAACGCGGCAGAGTCCCGCCGCCCTACAAAAAGCAAGCGAGGGGAACGTCACCGATTATTTTCCTCCCGACGACGTTCGCGCCCACCTTCCCCGGTTTCTCTCCTCCATTGGCTTGGCGCGGCCGAACCGTGGGAATCTCGGCAAATGCAAGGGCATCTATTGGCTGTCAGCAGCGGTTGACAAGAATGCCCCCCCCTCCAAAATCGTCTCAAAAAAAGGGAAGAAAAAAAACCTCCCCCCCCCACCCGCCGCCAAGCGACTGATACACGTTTGGCTGAGTGACGTCAACCGCGAGCTATTTTTAGAAATGTTGGTCAGAATTTAACGCACGCGCGGCGCGGTCTGGCTGGCAGGACTTCTAAACAGATCGCAGACGGCCGAGCGTCGAGGGAAGAGTTTATCTGGTGGGGAATGAATCAGATAAAAACAAAAGACAATCTTCTTTACAATCGAGTTCTGGATAAAAACAAGCGGCGTCACATTTTGACTCGTGCACGGCTCGAGCATCTCTGTCACCCTCGCTTCACATCAGGTGTCACCTACAGGGCGAGGGGCCGCAGATGCCCAAAGGGCCCCCTCATTTATCAGGATCCCGATAAGGCACAATCTCACAGGGATTTGCATCCGAGTATCTAATTTCAATGATGACTTGAATATTTTTGAGCTTGTGTTGGTGAAAAATCTAGAATTCAGAAAAAGGAGCCTAAAATGTGAGAGCGCAGCAGCTACTAGAGGATCTGACACCTGAAGGGGCCACAGCCACAAAGTTTCTACAGCTGTCTTTATTTGATATTTTTGCCTTACATTTACATGAAATCCCAGTGCATTCTTAAAATTATTATACAAGCTTTGAGCAATTATCATCAGCGTTTGCCTGACCTATATGGTGTGACGCAGGCATGGCTCAGTCATGGAGGATTTCCTCATGCCGGCCCATGTGGATTTCAAAACTACAATCTTTGGCCACAACCAATTTTTTTTCAGTGCGTAAAATGCACCGAGGCTGACATCTTGTCTTACAATCGCTTCAATATTCAATCAACTCAGTGGAGTTTTATCATCCTCAGAGAGACTACTAAAAAGACTATTCGTTTGCAGTGAATTAACAACAGAGAAAGGTAGAAAATCTTCACAATTGAGAAGCTTGAAGCGTCTTACTCAGCTGTCAAAATCATTTTGAATAATGTGTTGTCCATCAAATACTACAGGCAGCTATCAGAGGGCATGGCAGGGCAGGGGATGCCACATATGTATTTTAACGCAAAATGTGGAAACACCCTGTTAAAAACATGCCTTTGTTTAACCCGGCCTATTCTACCCTCAAATTTCAGTCTTTCTAAACAATACAGACATGCGAGAAGCAGACATTGGTAACAGATGGACGGACAGAGCAGTCAGTCCCTCTCAACTACGAAGAGATCACAGACAGTCCCCGCCCCCTCTTGGTGCTCCAGTTACCTAGCAACGTGAGGCTAGAGTGAAAATGGCGGAGCGATACTGCTGCATTTTATGAATGAAATTGGAAAAAAGAAAGGAGCCAGAGCGGGGAGGGGAGGGGGAAGAGTGGGCCGATGCACGAGCACGCACAAACAAACACGTGCCGAGTCTCTCTGCTCTCGCTGCGCCGCCTCTCTCAGTAGTCGAGGTGGGAAGCAGTGAAGATGTGGTGATCACCAGAAAGCAGCACAAGGTCCACAAAACAAACTTTATTAACCCCATCGCTGCTGTTACAAACACCGAGGCAAAGTATATATATATATATAGTACAAAAAAAAAAAAAACACGTCTTCTCATCCTGAAGATGAAATAAGCGCTGGGAAAACATTATTTACAGTATGCTTACATCATCCAAACAACTTGACTGCAGTATGGCACCTGTGTCTCCTTTGTCTCCTTAACCCACTTGTTTTGAGCATAATTAAAGAAGCATCCGATGTAACATTTTTATGAACATACTCTGAACGGAGGCCTGCTTGAAGAAGTAAAATGACCCCTGAACATCTGAACATAGGCCACATTTCAATCCAATTGTTTTCCTCTGGTTCTCCCGATGCTGCAGATCTACATCAAATGAGACAACCTTTCAGAACAATGACATTTTTAACAGTAAGCGGCTAGTGCTAAATCTATTCTGACATACAGAGTATTTATTAAGTACTGCCTATAGCTTTGATCTGCACTCATGGGGACAAAATAACCAGCAGGCAGTGGGTACCCAACAAGTGTGACTTGCACGTCTCAGGGCTGTGAGGATATGGCGGTCTCATGTTAAGCTCTTCCCACCTGATGACTGAAAATTTCTCCAGCTCACCTTTGACATCATCCGAGACAGCGATACAGAAAAATAAGGCAATGTTGGTTGTGCAGATCTGTGTGTATGTGTGTGTTTTGAAAAAAATATAGAAAAATAATGTCCCTGCTTCCTGTTGATGTCCAAGTTACGTAGGTGCGTCCATTGCCTCCTCGTCCAACTGGTGTTTGTGATGACGGCGAGTGTACAGATAAGAAGAGCTTCCTGTCCGTCAGCTTAATCTGAGGATTATTACATGAAGTCCATGGAGTTGTCCGGCATCAGCCCAAGAGGTGGCATCTTCCCGGGTATACAGGACGGGGGGAGCATGCCGCTGACGTTGGGTGATGGGTCAACGTTCTCGCAGTCCTCCATCTTGTCTGCCAAGCCCTCCCAGTTGATATGGAAGCGGGTGACACGAGGGTTGGAGGCCAAAATATTCCTCTGGAGCTGAGGGAGAGAGAGCAAACATTGGTAAAGGGTCAGTCCCAAATATGGATCAATTTCCATAATGGGTTCTATGTGGGCCCCAAGCCCAAACTGAGGCGATGACCTTGATGGCATCACATGGATTAGCTTCTCAGATTTATTTATAAAGTGTTTGTTATCATTATATGAGCCTTTTTTATTAGAGATTTATAGTGTATCACAATATCATTGTGTTAAATTAGTGCAATTGCCTTTAATTGTGGGGACGTCTTCATATTGCTGATTTTGTCTAACCAACAGTTAAAACTCAAAGACTCATCTACTGTCATAAATCAGTCGATTGCTCGAATTACTGACTAATTGTTACAGCCCTAAAAAAACATAGTGATTAAAAACCAAATCAGTGTCAGGTGAATCCCCAAGGCTACTTTTCCACACACACACACACACACACACACACACACACACACACACACACACACACACACACACACACACAGAGTCTATTCTAAAAGTCATTTGCACTTACGAGATGGCTTCTGTTCCACTGGTTTAAACTTATTTATCAGGCTTTTCAAAAAGCTGTGTTTGAATCTGGTTTAATCAAAGTTTTGTAAGCATTCAAAACTTTTAGCTCCAATGCTGCTCTGGCCTTCTGTTTAACCTGTTCTTTCTCTTTGCTAAATTGGCATACTGCTCAAGGGTAGCTTAGAAAATAAGCAGAAAACCTCAGAAGCATGTTAAACTATTTAGATTGGAAACAAAGACTAGTTTAACAGTTTCCAACAACTGGTTGAAAAATGTCGCCGTTGATTTTTAAGACCATATAATTAGAGTAACGGGGGAAAAAATCAAGCCTCCTTATTACTGGTTAATAAAGGAATGATAAAATGTACATCTTGATGTCTTTCTTGATGTTACCATTGCCTGTAACTTCAGCTTCAGTGCAGCAGAGGGCAGTAGAAAACTGTTTATGTATTTATATAAATCCTTCTCACAAGCATGGTCCATGTACTGTACTGGGTGTCTCAGCTAAAACCCCTACACCTCAATCCATGACAGAAATATATGACTGTCATCTGTGAGTGTGTGTGTTACCTGAGTGTAGTCTGGTTTGAGAGGTGGATTTTCTCTTAGTTCAGGGTCTGTGTATTCATTGTTGACATAGTAGCCGATGCGGATGAACTCCTGTCCACGGTAGGTGCAGGTTATAAGGACTACAGTCACTCCTACAGCGTCACTCTCTGGAATCAGCCCCGTGTTAGGAGCATCGGCCTGTGACAGGAACACAGAGGAAGAAATCACATCAAGGTAAAGCACAGTAATCTTTCCAGTGATACAGCACTGAGAAAAAATTATATAATAATATAAAAGAGCTGGATTAAGATTAACTACATTCACGCACATTTCTTTGAGTTGTATTTTATAGTAGTGTATGGGGTCCGTGATCTAGCTGCATTTTGAAACAGCAGGAGTGGTACTTACTTGAAACACAAACATGTGTCTGCCAGCCGGTACTGGGCCAACTAGGACAGAGTCCAGAACCTGGTCGTATTCCTCGCTCTCAGCTGAACCCACATAGATGATCTTCCACTCCAGATCTGACATAAAAAACAATCACGAGAGTTGCAGATATAATTCTGTTTGCAAATAATATGAGTTATACACAGGTGATGATATTGATGAATAAGTAGTAGGTCCATCTATTGAAACTGTGCTGGGAGATACTCTGTACATAAACTGGTGTTGCATAATGACTTCAGGTAGCACGACAGGTAAAAGTCAAATCAGTTAAGAGGAACAGAATTTCATTTCAAGTGCAATGTGGTTCCCCCGTTTGCAGTAACAGCAGATTCATTCATAGGTGATTGATGTTGATGTCCTTTAAATTTCCGCACCAATATTGGCTGCTTACTCCGCAAAAATACAATTTTGAGAGTCTCTGTTAAAATGCAAGTATGAAATGGCTTCTAAGAAGTGGCTGAAATTAGGGCTGGGGGGGGGATATGGCCTTAAAGTAATATTGTAATACATTATGATGCATGATATACATCTTGATAATCTAAAATCTCCTCAAAGGGAATCAAGATATGCTTGGATTTAGGGACAAGATCAGATATCACAACATTTCTGACCAAATGACTTAATATCAATAATGCAGGGACTACTGGTGCTTTGAGTATATCATCAAAATGAGAATTTTGCCAACTAATCATCAATAATGTGGGTGTATTGACTAAGTGGGTAAAGAAAAGTATTCGAACAAGCAGAACAGTATGGCAAAAATCATAAAAGACATCACTTTACTGTCACACAGCCTTTAAAACCAGGAGTTGACAACACTTGTGCTATATTCCGATATAACGACATTCAAAATTGACAATACAGTGTCATATCATGATGACCATATAATATCAATACCCATCTATACCTGAAATATAATAAACACATAACACTTGAATAATTAGTTATGTTGTAGCAATTTGGCTGTTCTATTAAGTGACATCAAAAAACAGATCATGAAAATTAATATCTACATCAAATATAAAAAATGACTGATTGATATTGCTTCATGAGTTGACGATTAATGGAAGTATGTGCTCTCTAGACAGTATTGTATTAAATTAGTATTAAAATCAATATGCTGATGCCACTTAATAGTTTCACCGTGTTGCTGTCACCACTCCAGTGTTTCCAGCTTTCAAGCAACTGCTTCCCCGTTGTCTTTCCCTGCAGTTCGCGGCAACTCTCGAGCTTGTCTGTTACTACAGCAACGCACGGCGATTTACCAATCGGCTTCTCGGAAAAAGCTCCATGGAACGAACCAGATCCAATCACTACAGACTGGAGGCGGGGCTTCGCGCACAAACGCGCCAGCGCCAATTTTCAACCACTTGTCAAATGAAATATCGCTAACAGCCCCGATGACAACTACAAGTGCTATATCGTCGAAGAAAACAGCGGGCTGATCGATTAGTCACGACGCAGTCCACTAACCTGCGATGTATATATATGTATAAGTCACCAATCACGAAGAATGCGCACAGAAAGGTAGCTGGTATTCAACAGCTAACACTATACATACACACATTCGTTCGAAACAATACCCACCTTCCGGTAAATCCTCCATGCATTCAAACGTTATTTCAAACTGAAACGGATTTCCAAACGGGCTCGGGTTGTCCAGCACAGCCACATTCAACACTTGCACCTTGGCCATAGCGTTGTCTTCTAAAGCAGTGCGACCTGGAGAAACAATGAGCTTTCCTTTCTTCTTACGACCACCAAGTCCAACGAGTCCCTCTTCACTTTTCTGTCGCTGTGTTTCCTGGTCGGCTAAAACGCCTCGACGCCGTCTGTCTTCAGCACTGAAAGTTAAAGTGCGATTCTTTTATTCTCCAAGAACACCAACATGACCCGGCGGCGGCTGGGCTGTAGGAAGTACGTCACCGTCACCGTCACCGTCACCTCCTTCTTCTTCTTCTTCTTCTTCTTCTTCTTCTTCTTCTTCTTCTTCTTCTTCTTCTTCTTCTTCTTCTTCTTCTTCTTCTTCTTCTTCTTCTTCTTCTTCTTCTTCTTCTTCTGCTTCTGCTTCTGCTTCTGCTTCTGCTTCTGCTGCGGCTTCTTCTTCTGCTGTTTTTTTTTTTTTTTTTTTTTTTTTTTTTTAAACTCCATATACTTCTTCTACGGGGGTTCACGGCAGCACGCATCCTCCGTGTTGCATTACTGCCATCTCCCGGAGTCCGTTAACGCCTGCATTGTCTGGGATGTCACATTTTCTCCATCGGTCACTGGAGGGAGCTGATTCTATAATCCGGCTCGTGGGGATCATTTCGGGTCTTTCTCGCGTACCCACCACTTGCTCAGACGACTTGTATTTACTCTCTGTGTCTATTGCAATACTATCGCACTTTACGTTTTGGTTACACTAACAGCGATCAGTAAGTGTAACTTCATGACAATGGAGGTCAAAACTAGAAGTATAGTTCGTCTGTTATCAAAAGTAGACAGTTATATCTTAACTAAACTTATAAGACGTAAATAGCTGACATTTCTATCTAAATGGGCAAAATCTAAACAAGACATGTTCCTGATGAGACTGCGAACAAACTCTTAAAGTGAAACTCTCGCCAAAAGCAGCCTAGGCTTTTGTTGTGAATGTATATGAGTCAAACCTTTGTGTAAAAGCATAATTACGACAAAAGAGGCACTTTTAAGATTGACCATATTTTTGTTTTCGGCTCAAACTCATTTTCAATGGGAGTGCATGGGGCACTTTTACGATAGCATCAAAATCGCTATTTTTAAAACACTAAGAGGGCTCGACACAACATGAAACTTTGCTCGTAGTATCACCAGGGTCTCTACACATGAACACGAGTATTGAGAACATTGTTTGTGTACACAGAGTTCACTAAAAAGAGAGTTTTTGAACAACTCACCTTAGCAGTAGCTTCTTCCACTAGCCGTCATCATGGCAGCCCAGACATACTCGGGGATCGACACATCTGGGCTGGACTTTTGAAAAAAAAAAAATATGACAGATTGAGACTTACAAAATGAGTCTCATTCTTACAAATGACGTAACAATCAACAGATTCAAGGCATTTGCTGAGACCATCATTGTACAAATGTTCCTTGGACTGGGCAGAAACAAAGTTCATAATTTGTGTTCATTTTCAGCTTAATTTTCTTTGATATTTATCATAAGCCTTTAAAAAACAATTAAGTGGCACAATGCGGAAATGTATTTGTTGAATCTATTTTATTTTAAATACCGCTGCTTATATACTGTTGGTCTGGATTCAGTGGGCTACATGACATGGAAGCTATTGACAAAAAATCACAATTTCTGCATATTAATATTCAAATAAAATAGAGAAAGCACTAAAGTACAATAAAAAAGGGTGTGTCTCATTTCTCCAGTCTGCTGCTGGTTTGGAGTCGCTGGGTCACATGACATGGAAGATATTGAAAAAACTGCAATCACCCTCTTTTATACCTGGGGTCAAGGTCACCAATGCCCTCTTGGACCACCCCCCCTCGTCATGATCACGCAAGACTGTCATCTACTATTCTCATTTTTGAATGTGTTCCTTAAAGCCTGCAAAGTGTCTCACCCAGGCCCCTATCTGTGACCTTGGGTGAGCTATGGCTGCACCTGTTGCTTACTCACTTCAGCCTTGTTATTATAAAGGGTGACTCAAACATTGGTTATCAGGCTTGAAACTCATTATTAGAGCACAGTTGGGACTGCACAGGATATTTCCCAAATCTATTTACATGCATGATCATGACCCAGATTTATTTGCCACTACACTCTCGTATACGATACTTAATTTTTCAGCTTTCAGTAAAATGCATATTGGTGAATTTTCCAAACTTAAAATTAAGAGAAGTTAGCTAAACTTCCATAAAGTGCTTGGAAAATGTTGGCTCGTTTTTTAAAAGTAATATCAACTCTTTCTGGCCCTAACGCTACTTGATCTACCCTTTTCAAGTACGTGTAATCACTTTGTCTATGACCATATGTGCTCATGTCCGAGATCAGTCAGTCCCACATGCTGTTGCTGATGGTATTGCAAACAAGGGGGTGCAGGAGGGGGGAGTCGGGTGGATAAAAGAGAGCGTGGCGGAGCAGGAGAATACAATGACAGCAGATATGGGATCAGGTCGGAGAACCCAGCTGTGGCTGCTGGCCCTTCTGGGCTTTTCTATTCTGGCTGGTGTATCTTCATCGTAAGTAGAGCTACCTTACCTTCACATGCTTCTTCTTCTTTAAAATCACATAGAACTAAAATATTTTATATTTTCAGGACGGTTTTCCGATGGTCATTTTGTTATTGGTGAAGCTAAATATAATCAGTTTCTTTGGCACACCACTTCAATGGTAATAATTCTTGCAAAACACTTTTTAAATTACATTATATGTGTTTCATGTTACTTCTGTAATTTTTAAATAACCTACATCCGTCAAGATAGTCTTGATGACCACAATTTTTTTTTTATTTATTTAGTTATGTTGTTTATTTCGGGCATGTCAATTCATCATCATCACATTTCATCATTGTTCAATAATGCAATACACATGGCCGAAAGGGAAAAGCGGGAGAAGCCAAAGCTTATCTAGTCCCGCCCCCATTACCCACAGGATAAAATCTTAATACTAATCTTTACTTATCTTTTGCATTTTACATTTTTACCTAACACTATCTTTTACTATGACCTTTGACAAAACATATTACAGCAGTAGCATACAGAGCTGAATTCAACTCTAGACAGTACATATAGATTACGTGTGTGTCTATATGTACTGTCTAGAGTTGAATTCAGCTCTGTATGCTACTGCTGTAATATGTTTTGTGGGAATAGATCTTGAACTGTCTTGAATGTGTCAAGCAAAACACCACAAATCATAGCATTTTGAACCGTCAATGCAAATGATGCCAATTCAGGAATAAGGAACACATTTATTGAGTGAAACTATTTCATGCTGAAATGAGTTTTGATGGGACCCGAGTAACTCTAAGTTTCAATACAGAAATAGTTTAACAGGATGCAATCCTATTCACAGTTTCTTACAGTTGAGTCTTTATTTGTTTATGTAATGACAAATATTTAATTTTTATGGCAGTGATGCAGCTAGTACTTCCTTTTATGACAGACACATCACTGTGTTTAACTGAGATATGTCTAGCAACTGAGGAAAACTGTAATGGGAGCAGCATTAAATCCAGAGATTGTCTGCATTTGCAAATGAGTAAGGCATAATTGATACGTGGTAAGTATTTTGTTTTACAATGAGATTAAGCCAGTCCCATTTCCCCTGTGCCTTACAAAATGAGAAGCTACATTCTAGCTTGCAGTATTTGTCACAAAAGTCAAAGTACAGTTTACTTTCAAATGATGCCAGTAAATTGGCCTTAATGTTGTGTTTAGTTGAGACATAGTAAACAGAGTATGACAGTAAGTGATGACATGTTGTATTGATTTTGTGTGGGATCGTAGTCAAGACAAACAATACATCACTTATTGTATCTGAGGTCTCAAATGTAACAAATCCAATACTAAATAATCATTTATCTCAAAAGCCTCTCACAATTATTAATATATGTGGTGGTTTATAGTGCATTTTTTTTTTTTTTTTTACATTTTTTTTTCAAAGAAAAAGGGAAGCTCCAGGTCTCTAGATTTGTTACTGGTATCTTCTGAACCTGTGATCCTGGGAGACTTCTCTCAGGTTAACACTTATTCTCATGATCTAATGCGGCATGGATAGTAATGTCATTTACCTGCAGTGGTGGGCTTAGGATGTTTGCAAGCCAGGGGCAAAAAAATATATACTGCACACACGTAAACAGGGGGGCACCATTGTGCAGAAAATTGTGACACATTGATGTTAAACAGTTGACACCTCGCTTGGTCCAGAGGACACTTTTATCTATTTTTTTTACATCTTATAGGACAGGCTAGAGCAGTGGTTCTCAACTGGTGGGTCCCGACCCAAAAGTGGGTCGCAGACCCGTTCTGGGTGGGTCGCGGACAGCTGGTCAAAAAAAGTAAATAATATTTAATGCGCATCTGATGCTTGACATGTCTTTTATTTTTGAAAAATGATTTATTTTGAAAGGCACTCGTCAGAAACGTGCAGCCGCCTAGGCGCGGTAGCCATGGTAACTGCCATTTGATTGACGCTCACTGTCTGTGTTGCAATGGCGAAGCGTAAATATGACCCGGTGTATTTAAAATGCGGATTTTCGTACATTGAGGATAATAAGGGACAGAAACCCCAGTGTGTTGTATGTAGTGAAGTGCTTGCAAATGAGAGCATGAAACCATCGAAACTAAGGCGCCATTAGGATACTAAACATCCTGCATGTAAAGACAAGCCGGTGGAGTTTTTTCAAAGACAACTCCAGAAGCTGAGGACTTCACAGAAGTGTCTGACAGCGTCTTGCTCCAAACAAGAGGAAGCTCTCCGTGCCTCTTACCATGTAGCTCACCGCATTGCGAAGGCAAAGAAACCCCACACAATAGCCGAAGAGCTTATTTTACCTGCAGCCATGGATATGGTGAGAGAGGTGATGGGTCAGTCAGCGGCAGACAAGCTGAAAACCATACCGCTGTCCAATGATACTATAGCTCGACGTATTCATGACATGTCTGGTAATATTAAAGAACAGACCACAGCCCGCGTCCAAGCAAGCCCCTACTATGCCCTGCAGATGGACGAATCCACCGATGTATGTAACCATGCTATTTTGTTGGTTTATGTGAGACACATATTGGATGGTGATTTGCAGGAACAGTTTCTCTGCAGCAGAGATCTGCCTACCACTACAAAGGCAGAGGACATTTTCAACAGTGTGGACTTGTATTTGAGCTCAGTGTGCCTGAGCTGGGAATACTGCGTGGGAATCACGACTGATGGCGCGGCTGCCATGACCGGGAAACATTCCGGTGTGGTGAAGCACATTCTGGAGAGAGCACCGAATGCGACGTGGAACCACTGCTTTTTGCACCGTGAAGCGCTGGCGGCCAAGGATATGGTGCCGGAGCTCGACGAGGCTTTGAAAGATGTCATCAAAGTGGTGAACCACATACAACGGAGTGCAAAAAACAGCCGCTGCTTCTCAAAGCTGTGTAAAGACTTGGGCTCCGAGCACATGCAAGTGTTGTATCACTCAGAAGTCCGCTGGCTATCGCGGGGTAAGGTGTTGTTACGTTTTTATGAACTTAAAACAGAAATCGCCACCTTCCTCTCAGAGAATAACTCCCTATATGCTGAACTGTTTGACAACGAAATCTGGCTGGCACGAGTTGCATATCTTGCTGA
The DNA here is from genome assembly GCA_963678695.2 of Diplodus puntazzo. Taxonomy (NCBI): domain Eukaryota; kingdom Metazoa; phylum Chordata; class Actinopteri; order Spariformes; family Sparidae; genus Diplodus; species Diplodus puntazzo. The sequence continues at coordinate 24,840,164 of OZ023156.1, forward strand.
TGTGTTTGAGCACCTCAACGCATTAAATGTGTCTATGCAAGGAAGAGGACACAATATTTTTGAACAGTCCGACAAAATCGCTGCGTTCCAGAAAAAGATCAAACTGTGGGTAAATCATTTATCCAAAGACAGACTGGACATGTTTCCCTGTGCTTGCCATGAAGTACAGCAGCTGGACACTGCGGCCAAAAATGACTTGAAAAAAACCCTCAGTGCGCATCTTACTAAACTTCGAGCTCGGTTTGACAACTACTTCCCTGAGAAATACAGAGATAATGATGCTTGCATACGCGACCCCTTCCGCATCGACATGGAAAGCATCACGTTGCCGAGCAACGAAGAGCATCAGCCGGTGGAGCTGTCATGTGACCAGACAATGAAAAAGAGATTTGGCGAGGTAGCCCTTCCCCACTTCTGGTGCAACGATGTGATGAGTGAGTATCCGTCCCTCGCGACTCTTGCAGTCAAAACGCTCCTACCATTCAGCACAACCTATATGTGTGAAAGTGGCTTTTCCACCATGTTGCAGCTCAAATCAAAGCAGAGAAACAGACTGGACATTGAGCATGATCTGAGGGTAGCTCTGTCTACTGTCCTCCCAGACTTTGAAACTCTCATCAAGAATAAACCACATGCCCAGCTGTCTCACTGACTTCCCCAAATGACAGGTTAGGTGGATAGATCTTGCTTTGTAGATCTTTAATTATTGTTTGATATTTATTTTATTATTTTCTTTTTTCTTTTTGTCCATGCAGTTGTAATGGTCCCCCTAAGTTCCTTATTATTTCTGAATAGGCCTATATAAGTGAAATATATAATTTTGTGGCCATAATTACTTTGTGCACTTTTGATTATTTTATTCACTTGTCATGGTATTCCTCATGTGGCCTGAATGCAGGGACCTAGTTTGTTTTGTGGGTCTTGTGCAATTGTTGATATTCACTTTTGTCTGCATGCAGTTGCATGGTCCTCCTCCTTCTGCATGTGCTTTGAATGCAGAGATAGATGTCAAATATCTCATTTTGCTGGTATCCATTTTGATACTTCGTGTTTGATACTTATTTCATTCAATTCTGTACGCAGTTGTCAAGGTTCTCTGGTGTTTTGAAACGCACTTTGCTCAATAAAAATGAGTATATTTATGTTAAAGACTTGAGTTTTCAAAGGCTTTTAAAAAAATACATTTGCGTAGTTTGAAGGACTATAAAAGTGGGTCGCGACTTAATGACCATGGGAAAATGTGGGTCCCAGAGTGAGACCAGTTGAGAACCCCTGGGCTAGAGGACACATTATAATTTTTTATCCACCACAGGAGGAGCATCCACAAGGGCACTTTTACAGTGTGCTTTTCTAACATGGGGTCAATCACCCTCACAGAGTCCAACAGTGTTTGCATATACTTTAGACAAAAGTTTCTGCCAATTGAATGCATCTTGTGTCTGTTCAGTGACTGAATTCTCTGCCCATCTCGCCGCTGCTCTGCAGGAAGGTCATGTCAGCCCCCAATGTGTTGCGAGTTGGAGCGGCAGAGAACATCTTTGTGGAGTGTCAAGACTGTTCTGAAGGAGACAGGGTTGAAATCATCGTAATGAACCATCCAACCAAAACCATAAGGCTGGCATCCACATCTGTGACCCTCACTAAGGCGAAGAATTTCCAGAGCCTCGTACAAATTACAGTTATGTAGATTAGTTTGCCTTTTATCACCTCATTCAAAGTAACTCATTTTCTACTAGAAAATGAAGACACAAATTGTCTCAAAAGAACTTTTTTTTAACATTGATGAATGATCTCTCTGCTCCTCACACTCTGCTTGTGTCTGTTCATGCCGGCTTCAGATTCCTGCTGATGACTTCAATAAAAATCCCAACATCAAGCAGTATGTGCACCTACAAGCTCGGTTCCCTGGTACAGAGCTGGAGAAAGTCGTCTTAGTGACCATCCAGGCTGGCTACATCTTCATCCAGACTGACAAGACAATCTACACCCCCAACAGTAGAGGTGTGTCCAGTCCTCCATCACTGCTGAAGAAACTCAACACATTCCTTAATTTTCTCAAAAGGCAAACACAGTTGAATCAGAACACTCGTTAATACAATCGACTACTGTCGACATCAGCTTTTCGCTTAATCAAATGTCTTTTTCTCTTCCCCTCCATCTTTTTTTGTCACTTTCTTTCTTTGAAACATACAAACAACAGTGACAGCAACAACATGAAAGCCGGATTATATGGCTGATTGGAAACATTGGAAAATCTGAAATATCGCTCATCATTTCACCACAATAAGTCTATATCTCATCTGATAAACCCTTTGAAATGATTGCAGTGTAGTCTGTGGCCCTTGCTAAAACTGTAAAACATTTAACTTTGGAGGGATTGTTGAATAGGTCTCCAATTTACTTGTATACTGCATATGTAAAGTTGTCGCTAGCCATGCTTGCACTAAATGTGTTGATGCCACACAGAACTGGAGCCAGTGAAAAAGTGTCAACAGCACTTTATATGGCAGCCTGTCAGTTAAAGTACTAATCAGTTTCTGATACTTTACTGTAGGTACTGCAGAAGAAGTGAAAGGGGAACAATGGAGTAGCCTCACAACTCTGTATTTTAGAGCACATGAAATATAAATGTAATCTGGATACCTACAGCAGTGGCAGACTGGGGATGTTTGAGGGGCAAACAAACATTAAAAGGCACCAGCCGTATGCTGTGGGGCACCAGCATGCAAAAAGTGCACCCTAAAGGCTTTTCGTTTAAATGCCGGAAATAAGGTCTGTGGCTACCACAGGCATGAGATATTCTGTTCTACAACATAAAATACATAATTAAACGCCCCACAATTGAAATTCAAAGAACTAACTTAAAAATGGTGGTTGCTAACAAGTGGCTCATTGAGTTGTTGTTGGGGGTAATTCAGCAGAGATTCATCTACTAACAACTTGTAGATCAATTTATAGATAATGTGTGCAGTAATTGTGTATTAAGTAGCTTGGTGGTGTAGACGTGTAAGTCATGTTATCACCATGTAGTCTTTTTATAGCTTAAAAATAGCTTTTTACATCTAGCAAATGATGACTTCGACTTAGACGCATCACAACTGTGGAAGACACAGTCACAAAACTGTTCAGGTGTGTAGCTGTTTGCTCCTGTGATAATGTTATAATGACTACTGAGTACTCAAGGGTCAGATAATCCACATGGTACAGGCGTTGTGGCTGGTGTGATCCCAAGACGGTCTTGAGTTTTTGATCCTTGGTTTTATATCTTGTACACATACATTTTGTGAGGGGAGGCTGAACTAAAATACACAAAAGACCCTCCAATGCTCTCCCAAAAAGTGTATATGTATATATTTAAAAAATATCACACTACTTTTTCCAAGGAAAACTCAACCAAGGTTCAGCTTACTCAGGTGCTTTTCACTGCAGGGGACATATGACCTCATCCATTCTTTTATTCATTCAGTCTTTCATAATTTATGGTATTTACATGGCTAATGGACAAAATGTGTATCTACATATAAGTTAATAAACCATTCATATATTTAATTCTATGTATGATTGTGACCATAATGTAGTATAAGCTTGTGGTCTTTCTCTGTATCTCTCTCATTTTCTCTTTGGTAGTGTTTTACCGGGTTTTTGCAATGACACCGAGCATGAAGCCAGTGGAGAAGAATGATGCAACCAGTGCTGATGCTTTTATTGTCACTGAGATTGTGGTAAGAAAAAGTCAGCATATAAAGTTAAATCATAATTTTTGGTAAGTTTACCTGATGAATTTTTATGGCTATGGCTATCTATTGAGTCGTTTTTCTTATTTCTAGACCCCTGATGGCGTCGCCTTATCACAGGCGCAAAACGCTCTGGAATCAGGGGTCCACTCTGGGCAACACCAGCTCGGTGAAATTGTCAGGTCAGTATTTTGTTTGTAGCTTCTTTGTTTATAGATAAATCATTACCTACAGTGCTAAACACACAATGTTGTTTAGTGGACCATTTATCTTTTTTACATAAATGACAGGCCATCAAGTCAACAATTTGTGATGGCACTGGCAGTACTGCTTAAATTATTTGGTGTTACAGCGAGAGGATTCAATTAACACTTAGCCATACAGCCCAATGCGCTACCAACAGGCAACATTATATTGAATACCTATGGTTTCCAGTGACGAGAAAATGATGCAGGCCTGTAAACCAGACAGCTTGACTCCCCTCACATGATACCAGTTTAGATGTTAAAGAGGCCATATCATGCTTTTTAGGTTTTTTCCCATTCCTTTATTGCTTGATGCCTCAGACGCACAGGAGGAGAAGCAAGCAGTGACACAATTTTCTGTTAAATGTAGTGGATGGGAACATTTTTATGTATATTATTTTTAGGGAGGAAAATCAACAGAATTGAAACTCCAGAGAACAGCAGGGAGATGAGCAATAAACATGAAGGACTGACAAGCATCAGAGGTCAGAGTTAGATGATGTTATATCATATACAATATACACCAATCAGGCATAACATTATGACCACTGACAGGTGAAGTGAATAACACTGTGACCATTGATGTGAACACACATCATGGCACCTGTTAGTGGGTGGGATATATTAGGCAGCAAGTGAACATGTTGTCCTCAAAGTTGATGTGTTAGAGGCAGGAAAAATAGGCAAGTGTAAGGATTTGAGCGAGTTTGACAAGGGGCAAATTGTGATGGCTAGATGACTGGGTCAGAGCATCTCAAAAACTGCAGCTCTTGTGGGGTGTTCCTGGTCTGCAGTGGTCAGTTTCTATCAAAAGTGTTCCATGCAAGAAATAGTGGTGAACCTGTGACAAGGTCCTGGGCAGCCAAGGCTCACTGATGCACATGGGGAGCAAAGGCTGGCCCGTGTGGTCCGATCCAACAGACGAGCTACTGTTGCTCAAATTTCTGAAGAAGTTAATGCTGGTTCTGATATAAAGGTGTAAGAATACAAAGTGCATCGCAGTTTGTTGTGTATGGGGCTGCATAGCAGCAGACCAGACAGGGTGTCCATACTGACCCCTGTCCACTGCCGAACTAGCACAATTAAACTGGAATCTGTTGGACTTCGGTGAGCACTTCAAGATGGCGGCATAGACCCCCTAACTCTCCCGGTCACTTTGGCATTAAACTCAACAAAAACACAAATATTGCACTTAGAATCAACTAAAATGACCTAGAATGAGTGGGGCTTAAAGAAGAAAGCACTGGGGAAAAACAAAGACAACGACGAGAGGAATTAAAAGAATACAACGAACAATAGCAAACCCAGCGTAGGAAGGATGGAATCAGGTGGCGAGGAGGGTGACTTAACCATCGCTAAAGCTATCCAAAGCCTGGGCAGAGATAAAACTAAAACTCCACAAAAACACAAATATTGCATATTAAACTAACCGCTGTCTACTCCCTGAGTAGATGCATTGAACAAATCAATGATTGGATGTGTCAGAGTTTTCTTCAGTTAAACAAAGACAAGACTGAAATAATTGTTTTTGGATCCAAGGAAGACCGACTTAAAGTCTCTGCTCAGCTACAGTCTGTAATGTTGAAAACTACAGACCAAGCCAGAAACCTCGGTGTAATTATGGACTCAGACATGAATTTCAGCAGCCATATTAAGACAGTTACAAAGTCAGCCTACTATAACCTTAAGAATATATCCAGGATAAGAGGACTTATGTCTTGGCAGGATTTGGAGAAACTTGTTCATGCATTTATCTTTAGCAGACTCGACTACTGTAATGGTGTCCTTTCAGGACTCCCTAAAAACTCCATCACACAGCTGCAGCTGATTCAGAACGCTGCTGCTCGAGTCCTAACAAGAACCAAAAAAGTAGATCACATCACTCCAGTTCTTAGATCTTTACACTGGCTTCCTGTCTATCAATGAATAGATTTCAAAATCCTGTTGTTGGTTTATAAAGCATTGAATGGTTTTGGGCCAAAATACATTTCTGATCTGCTGCCGCGTTATGAACCATCCAGACCTCTGAGATCGTCAGGTACCGGTCTGCTTTCAGTCCCTAGAGTCAGAACTAAACATGGAGAAGCAGCTTTCAGTTACTATGCGCCACATATTTGGAACAAACTCCCTGAAAATTGAACGTCTGCTCCAACTCTCACCTCTTTTAAATCAAGACTTAAAACATTTCTTTTTGCCACTGCTTTTAACTGAAGCAATTCAAGTCTTTGAACTGCATTATGACTCTGACTCTACAGTCTTATTTCTTTTAAAGCTTTTCTATTTTAGCCTACTTGTTTTGATGTTTGTTTCTTAATGTTTTTACTTGTTTTAAAATGCTATTCTTAATGTTTCTTAATGCAATTTTTAATGTTGTTTAAATGATGTCTTTTAATGTCATTTGTGTGTGCCTGTAAAGCACTTTGAGTCGCCTTGTGTCTGAATTGTGCTATACAAATAAACTTGCCTTGCCTTGCCTTGCCTTGCCTTGCCTTGCCGAAAGTGCCAACAATGAGCCCGTGAGCATCAGAACTGGATCACGGAGCAATGGAAGAAGGTGGCCTGGTCTGATGAATCACGATTTCTTTTACATCACGTGGATGGCTGGGTGCGTGTACATTGCTTACCTAGTCAACACATGGCACCAGGATGTACTATGGGAAGAAGGCAAATCGGAGGAAGCAGTGTGAAGCTTTGGGCAATGTTCTGCTGGGAAACCTTGGGCCCTGCCATCTTTGTGGATGTTCCTTTGACACATACCACCTACCAGGGTATAAAATTAGATTTAATGGCAGGTAGGGATTGAAATGTTACCGGCCAAAATATGTTTTGACCGGCCACTGAACAGATTTCCTGTAGGAAACACTGAACAGCATAAAGATCATTGTTGATTGCCCACTGATTGTTTTTTTAGTAGGGAAGTATAAAATTAAAGGTTTCAGATACTGTTCAAAGAATCATAAGTTTAATTTTCAATATCTCATACATAAATCAGCATGTGTAAACAACACATGTGCACTTGCCTACCTCAAACCATTGGTGATGGTTAATAAATCCCGAATTTTTGGCCCATTCATGAAATTGACTGGTTGGGATTTTAACTGGTAGGGACATAAATAAATAAAGCAATCTAAGTAGAATAGACATTTTAAAATTATCATTATCTTTCCTTAAGGTCCGTGACTTTGGCTTGAATCAGTCTTTGTTGTTTAAGTGAGTAAAGCAGAGCGTCCTTTAGCCCGGTGTTAGCTGTCTTCGTTTCCTCCACCCGTTGCTCTGCTTCGGTTAGTCTCGTGCCATGGTTGGGGACATCTCCGACAGTACTCTGTAACTTTTGATTTATCTCCGTCTTGAAAGTGCCGCGCCTGCTTTTGAAGTCCAGCAATTCCTGCTTGAGTTCCGTTTTCAGGTTCTGTATATCTCTGCCCAGGCTTTGGATAGCTTTGGCGATGGTTAAGTCACCCTCCTCGCCACCTGATTCCATCCTTCCTACGCTGGGTTTGCTATTCTTCGTTGTCTTCTTTTCTTTCCTCTCGTCGTTGTCTTTGTTTTTCCCCAGTGCTTTCTTTCTTTTAGCCTCACTCATTCTAGGTCATTTTAGTTGATTCTAAGTGCAATATTTGTGTTTTTGTGGAGTTTAATGCAAAAGTGACCGGGAGAGCTAGGGGGTCTATGCCGCCATCTTGAAGTGCTCACTGGAAGTCCAACAGATTTCAGTTTAATTGTGCTAGTTCCGACGACAAACGAGCATGAACGGTTTGCCGAGTGCCATTGACAGATGTTGCACTTTATGGCATTAGCACTGCCGTTGTACACCAACAACTCTCTCCTCACCCCCATATCATTGAACCACCACTTTTCATTTCACTAGCAAGGACCACACCTTCAACAAGATGTGGTTAAACGATTTATTATGAAAGAAAAGAAAAGAAAAGGTTGAAGATCTTGGTTCTTCGAGTTCTTCGAGTGCGTTGTGGGGAAGCTCTGTAGAGAATCCACCGCTGCACCCGGGCAGCGACGAACCCCCAAAAACCTCCAATCACTTGAGATGCGATTGTTCAGATCTGAGATCTTTGAGATCTGAACGGATGTAGCCGTGATACGTTTGGGAGGACCAGCGGGGTATGGAGGGAAAGTTGTCGGCTGCTGATGAATGGTGATCCTGATCTCATCTGAAAAGATCATCGTCCGACGGGGATAGTGATATGAAGTCTATGATGAGGTAAGTAGAGGCTGATGTTGCTCGTACAAAAGTTTGGATGTGCTCGAGGCGATGTCGCGTGATCTCGTTTCTGGCAGAATACGAGAGCGAAGACGAGGAGAGGGTCAGGTGGTTATTTATAGGAATGTCGGAAGTTGGCGCTGTTGAGGCGTGGTCCTACTCCTGAAACTTCGCAAGATAAGCTTCAATAAATTTCCTTTTTTGGTTGTATTCCTCCACAGCTCTGCTCCTGCTGTCTCTTTTCGGGTGGCTTTACACCCGCAGTGTGTTACCACATCTTTAACCTAATCTCTAATCTCTTCGGTTTAATCTCTTCTTCTTCCTCTACTTGTTCTTCTTCCTCTACTTTGTCTTCTTTTTTTAAATTCTTTTGACTGAGCATGTATGTATTCGTATCCAAGACAAGTTGATTTGATGAACATTTTCAAATGTTGAATGACGGTGGACAGTGAGGGACAAATTTGAAATTCAAAACGCAATCAGTAGATCTGCTATAGCTGTAAACTATGTCTGTTTTACTGTTTGGCATTTATGTTGAAAGTTATATAGCAAAGTCGGCATATTTCAGCAGCCTGCCAATGGCGTGTGACCTACTATGTATGTATGTATGTATGTATGTATGTATGTATGTATGTATGTATGTATGTATGTAGGTATCAAAAATAATATAATAATATATAATGTTCTTTAACTTGTGTAGCATGAAGGAGTTTAAAAACTTTAATTTCATTATGCAATCCTGCTTTGTATAATGACCAATAAATGACCATTTACCTTGTACCTAGCAAGCTACTTCTGTTGTTAATACAAAGAGCTGCACATATTTTCTTGTAAACATTCTGAAATTGGGTTGCTTATTTCTCACTTCAGATTTGTTCAGAAACAAATGTAGGTGGAATTTCACAGGAATTAATTTTGGAATATCATGCCCAGTTTTTTGTTGTTTGACTTGGATCCATGCTGTCTCATGTGATGTGTGAATTGTGAGATACCCAAAATCACACTGGATAAATGTATGTGTACGGCCTAGAATTCAAGATAAGCCATAATGAAAGGTGATAATGAGGGTGGCTGTGGCTCAGGGATAGAGCCAGTGTCTTGTTATCAAAAGGTCGCTCGTTCGATTCCCCTGGTCTGCATGTTGAAATGTCCTTGGGCAAGATACTGAATCCCAAACTGTTCCTGATGGCCACAACATGTCAAGGTTTTGCAAAAATTTTAATAATTTGTTTGCCAGTTCAAATGTGTTCTCTTGGTGTGTGTGAGTATGTGTTTTATTGTCTGTGTGTTTTAGCTTTGGGGTGTGGAAGGTGGTAGCGAGGTTCCAAAACAACCCCCAGCAGAGCTACTCTGCAGAATTCGAGGTCAAAGAGTATGGTGAGTCCCTCTTCTCGCAAATGGTTTATTTCAATCCTAAACATCATTCACTTACTTTTAATTGTACGCTCAATAAATTCATTTCATTTTTCAGTGCTACCCAGTTTTGAGGTGAAACTGTCGCCTGGGAAACAGTTTTTTCATGTGGATGATGAAGAGCTCGCCATTGACATCAATGCTATGTACGTAATGGTCTTTGTTTTATGGATTTAGAGACCGATTTGATCAGTAGAATGATTGTAGGAGAAGGTGAAGTGTGTTGCTCAGAGGTTTTACTCGGCCACTTGACCTAAGAGTTGACCTCCACTTACAAGTTACAAGTTCACAAAGTTTTCTCAGAGTTTTTACAGGGCTAAAATATTTTATTTACAAATATTCAGTGGCAGGTGAAGTAATCAAGTCTGTTACTCAGTCGTTCCAGTTAAGATAGGTGGGGAAGGTAATAACTGATTGCAGTATGCGGTTATAAAGCTTCTTATCCGTAAGCATTTTAAAACGCTATATAAAAGAACAAGCATTAAATACAGTTTACAGTATCTACAAGGCTAAATATGACAGGTGAAGTCAATAACCAAAGCATGAAAAGGCACTGTGATCACTAAGGTTGGAGGTGTACGCATTGTTACTGTAGAGTTGACACAGGAAGTAAACAGAGATGCTGTTCATTGTCCAAGCAGTGAACAGATGCGGGGATGTTGGCCCAAAAAGGTTGAAAACAGCTGGTTGAGATAATTTTCGTTTTGATTGTCCTGCATTACATCATAGAACCCTACTATAAACACTTTTCTTGTGGTTTAAGGTATCTGTTCGGTAAAGAAGTGGATGGGACTGCCTATGTTGTATTTGGAGTTATCCATCAGGATAAAAAGCAGAGCTTTCCAAATTCACTTCAGAGAGTGTCGGTGAGCCCATACTGACACACTGGCTGCATCTCAGTAATTAGAGACATATTTCTGACATTTAGTTAAGTAGTAAGTAACTGCCACGCTTGGTATGCTTCAAGATGCATTTTTACTTTGTGTCACATTAGATCGCCAAAGGTGACGGGAAAGTCAAACTGCAGAGAGTGCACATCACACAAACTTTCCAAAACATAACTGACCTGGTGGGGAGCTCCATATATGTAGCTGTCAGTGTGCTGACGGAGAGCGGTAAGAGAGAGAGACAATGAGTGTGTGTGTATGTGTGTGGTCAAACGTCTCGGTGCCTTTTCTGAATATGTGAATTTCTGATTCAGCAGGCTCAAGTAAGATATAATGAGTGTGTCACATTTTCTAAATAAGAAAGAAAGAAAGTGAAGACATTGTATCTGGGTACATTGTGCATGTGTCATTACTGTTTTATTAGATGTTGGAAATCAGCGAGACCATGGAGAGGATGTTTGTGAGGAACCAGTGGTGTCTTTCAAAACAGTGTGTGTGTGTGTGTGTGTGTGTGTGTGTGTGTGTGTGTGTGTGTGTGTGTGTGTGTGTGTGTAGGTGGTGAAATGGTGGAGGCAGAGTTGAGAGGGATCCAGATTGTCACATCACCTTATACCATCAACTTCAAGAAAACGGCCAAATATTTCAAACCAAATTTGCCCTTTAATGTTGTGGTAAAGTACACATTTACTTGCAATTTAAAAAAAACATATGCATAATCACAAAAACATTTTTTTCCCGTTTTTTTTAGATTAACCAGGCGCATCTTGCATCAGTGTCAATGATCATTTTATTAAATGTTAATACTTGTACAGTGTTCACATGTCCAGCTACTACAGTTTACAGACAAAATGGGATTATATTATCCAGTGGTGTGCACAGACTTTTTGAAGGGCAGGGGTGAAAAGAAAAAAAAAGGTAACATACAGCACGTTCTCGCCACTGAAGAGGGCAATTTAGCACGCATTTTGGCTCCCAAGAGGGCACTTAAGCGCGCGTTTTTCAACAATTGCCCCCCCCCCCCCCCGTGCACACCACTGATATTACCCTTTATATTAACATGTTTTCTGGTGTAGTTGGGTGTCTTCTTTTTCACTGTTTCCGTTTCCTGGATGTAAGCTGGAAGTTGTGAATCCTGACGGCTCTCCGGCCCAAGGTGTTAAAGTGGTGTTGACTCCGGGAAAAGCGCGGGGCATCACTGCAGCCAACGGCATTGCTCGGCTTCCCATCAATACAAACGGAACAGCTGAACCAATGCAAATTACTGTGAGTGTCTGAATTTTTTTTTACATTTTTTTTTTAAATTTTTGGTTAAGCAATGGAAAGCCAGTGGCCAAAAAAAAAAAAAAAAATCCTCACAATGGCTGACACAGTACATCTAATGGCAGTTATATAGGTTTGCCACTGTGGGTGGTGCCAGCTCAGGCCTGTGAGAGCTGACCAATCAGAGAAGATCAGGCTTCTCAGGCGAGGGAGCCTCAAAGAGACAGGCACCAAAACAGAGTGTTCAAATAAAGGTGCCACGGAAATGGACAATATGAGGAAAATGATGTGTTTTTTGAGCATTTAAGCATGCGCTGATTTTCTAGTAGATAACCACAATAAAAGTATGATATGGGACCTTTTAATAGTGTAATCATCTGAATCGAATATTAAAACATTCATTTTCCAACATCTCATGACATGTGGTTGATATATATTTTAAGGAAATTTTGATTTGTTTTGTATTACTTTCATTTGTCTGTTTTCTTGTTCCCTTGTATTCACAGCTCATTTCTGTATGTAATATACGATATGTAGTAGTATAATTGTGTTTTATCTATTTGCAGCTTTTTTTTTAAAGTTGCATATGTGTTTTCAAATTATTTTGTGTTCACTTAATTGTGCTATTGATAAATTGCACTGCATTGAACTCTTTTATTGTGAAAGGAAGAATAGAGATTCTGCATGTACAGTAAATCACTTTATATACATCATGATTTAAATACAAAATACGTATGTTAACCTGTGTGTTTAATTGTAGGCAAGGACCGATGTTACCGGCATCAGCCAAGCATCCACCACGATGATAGCTCTCCCATATACCAGCAAAAGCAGCAGTTACATCCACATAGGTGAGGAAGAACTTGCAATCATATCAAATGGAAACATGTTGATTGTTTTGACAGTGGTGACAGTGGAAGTTCTACCTTACTACCATACATAAGATCCCTTGTTTAGCTAAAACAAAATTTGCAATTATATTATTGCAGGGGTGGACACAGCTGAGGCAAAAATTGGAGACAATCTGAAAATCAGCATCAACCTCAACCAGCACCAAAAAGCACAAGGCCGTATTACGTACTTGGTGAGAGATCTTTTTTTTTAAACTGTCTGTTTATGTGTGTGTGTTCGTTTGTGGAGATATGAGTATTTGTGTTGCTTCACACGACATGTGTAGCAATATACAGTACGTGTATGTTGGGTAAATGCTAATGTGTAAATCCGTGTCCCTAGATCCTGGGCAGAGGTCAACTTGTGGAATCCGGCCAAGAGGAGACAAGACAGCTGACATCCATGTTAGTCATCATTACAAAAGAAATGCTGCCATCGTTTCGCATCATAGCCTACTACTTTACGAATGACAATGAAGTGGTATCAGATTCTGTGTGGGTGGATGTTGAGGACTCCTGCATGGGCTCGGTGAGACAGACAACACTGATGTAGCAAATTTGAATTGGGCAAACAAGACAACACACAAACTTCTATTTTTCAATGCACAAATGCAAGTATGCATATGTGTTTTTTTATCCAGTCATTTTAACAATTCCAAATGTGCTTAATGGTCCTGCTAAATCTCCTTTTAGTTGAAGTTGGAATCATCCAGACCTGCTCCATCATATGAACCTGGCAGGTTGTTTGGTCTGAAGGTCACAGGAGACCCAGAGGCCACAGTGGGACTGGTGGTGGTTGACAAAGGCGTCTACGTCCTAAACAAAAAGCACCGCCTCACTCAGAAAAAGGCAATTTCTTTACTCTGTTATTCTGTCATTTAAACCTACATTAACTGCTTTAAATTATTCACTTTTCAATATTTTGACTTACAACGTACTACACTCTCTAGAATATACTTTACCTGATCTACAATATGTGCAAATAATGGAATTAAGTTTGTTATTTAAAAGTGCATTATGTTGGAGAGCCAGAGGGAGGCTGGGTGAATACAAGTTTCAAGTATACCATCTGGGAATTCCACCCAGAAAGTTATTAATTCTAAAATAGAGTTAATATCAATATCCTGAAAATACCTGTTTATGCTGGTAAGGGTTTCTTAATCAATGACGTCATGAAGTAGCATGGCAATATGCCACCACTGACGATGAAATCTAAATCTACTCATCTGAATGTGAGTGGTTGTCTGTCACCATGGGTACATCCCAGTTCCCTTATTTGACATTGGGTCGATCCTTGATCTTCACTTGCTCTGATTAGCCATCTTACACGTCCAAGAGCTCTTATTAGTGCTCAGAGGATCAGGATAAGGAGGGAGGACGGATCTCTGAGCTGCGATGATTGAAGACAAATGTGAGCAGCCTTCACAAATGTCTTTTTACTGGCCAACATGCCCCCTTATTGGATATCAGGTACTGAAGACTGATTGGTCTTATCTGATACATCACAACAACACTGGAGTTTCATACAGGAATGAAGACAGACAACCGATTAAAGTATAAAATTACTTTGTTTTAATGCTTCTATATTTATTCTAAAAAAGAAAGAATCACCCACGTACAATGCAGTACTGAGTTCTCTCCCTAGACAGCTTAACAACAATTCACACCTGGGCTCACCTAGCCCTAGCAATCCACATGAAGGCCAGTTGGGTCAACAACCCACACGTGTCCCTAACGACTCACAGTGCCCCGTTGAGTTTTATAAAGTCAGAGAGAGAGTCTGTCAAAGAGCAACACTTCACTTAAGGTCATTTCTGAGAGTTTGTTTTTTTCACATCCCCATGAACAACAGGAATTTATTTATTCATTAAAAACACACAGAAAGGGCACTTTTCAACTTTGGTAATGAGTTGGATGATTTACTTGCACATACACCTCAATATGTAATAAAGAGCAATGAGGAAATGTGTCCCATCACAATTGCACAAGTAAATCTTCTTCACAATATATAAGAATGGGTCTTTTACTGTTTGTGTATGATTTACATCCTACTCAGGTATGGGATCTAGTGGAGAAGTTCGACACAGGCTGCACACCTGGTGGAGGGAAAGAAAGCATGAGTGTGTTTCACGATGCAGGGCTGTTGTTTGTGTCCAACAGGGGTTCTGAGACTCCCTACAGACTAGGTAAAGCTCTCATTCCTTTCCCTCTCCCAACAGGTATGATTCTAGATATTATAATTATTGTTAAATGCTGTCTTGTCATGTTTTGAAGAAATCACTCAGTCTGCAGTTTTATTTATTTCTTCTCTAGCAAGCAACTGCTATTTAACCCTTTTTCTCATTAACTAGCTTTCGTTGCATATTCTGGTGCCCTAGGAAAGGATTCCAATAGCGCCCTTTGGGGATTGATCTTTCATTATAATACATGGCATTTTAATGTTTTATGATTTAACGTTTAACTTTATTCAACTTCTGGTCCGTGCAATATAATCTGACATGATCAGGTTTCTGTTAATGTGTACGGAAGTATCTTCGATAACTCCAAATCCCAGGTGCTCTGTCAGTTTTTATACTTGGGTGGAGGTGACCTTAAGCTGTCCTGAGCAAATGTTATGATTTAATATTTATTATAATTTATTTGTTACCATTTTTTTCTTCATTATACAATGTACAGTGCTCATTATAGGCATGTGTTAAAATTAGCTCCATTTTAAGAAAATATAACTTAATTACAAAGCTCAAGACAAATGTAACAGTCTGCCTGTAGACTCACAGCATTAGGTTTTGAGTGCATTGTGAGTAGTAACCATAACTTAAAGCAAGACATGAAAAAGATGTATATTTTTGAAAAATACTCTTTTGTTCTGTGCTATTTTCATCTGGGTAAATGGACTTGCATTTCTGTAGTGCCTTTTCCAGTCTAAATACTGCTCAAAGTGCTTTACAACACCTGTCACATTCATATGGCAGAGGCAGCCATGCAATGTGCCAACTGCTGGTCAGGAGAATGCACTTGGGGGAGCCAGGGATTTGAACCAGCAACCTTCTGATCACCTGCTCTACCTCCTGAGCTACAGCCACCCTAAAATCTGGGTGTCTCTTCCTATAGGCACAAACCTTACAACTCCGTTACAACAGCAGATTGCTAAGCAGAATAAAGTAACAACTGTTAATCAGGCCCATGGTCTGTGACGACACCATTTCTCTACTGGCCTGCAATCCATAGCCACATGATGTAGGCTCTCGTTCTTTAGCACCAGAAACCACAAACCTGTCCTGTCTTATATTACAGTTATTTATGAGGTAGTAGTTCATTCATTTTTCTGATGGGCAACAAGCAGATTTGTTCCTTTTGTCTTTTCTCCACACTGCCTCACTTTGCTTAGACCCACACCAACAACAAGGTAATTATCAAGCCATATACCACATTGCTAATGCTAGCTAGCTAACATTAGGGCAGTACAGTATGCAGGGTACATACTGTAGAACTCAGCCATTCTTGCGTCCCCCCCTCCACAAACTGGCAATGACCAAGTTGATGCTAATGAAACACAGATACCACGTGATACCAACAGCGTTACACTGTTGGCTCACAAACCTGGTAGAAGCTGGAATCAACCATCACAATTGTTACAGAGATAAATAAAACATCATTTTGGACACGGCAAACATTAAAAAACTATTGAGTCACAATCATAACATTTTAAAAAGGAAATGAGATACATGTTTTCTGCACCTTTCTACAACCTCTGTAGATGTAATTAAAAAAAAAAGATTTGTCCACATAAAAATATTTATGACCCTTAACAGTATCACATCAGTGATGCCACACACAACTCGACCCAAGGTCTAACAATGTTGGGTTCCGTTTATAAGCCAGTCTGTTTTGCATTTCCAGAATTAAACTGTCCAGTTTCCAGAAGGAGGAAACGAGCCAACACCATACTGGACATGAGGACCAGCTTATGTAAGAATAACGCGGTAATATTTAAATGTACTCTGAAAAGGCATATCATAGTAAACAATCTTGCTGAGCAATCGTCCATGAGGGTAAAGCAACTTCTTGATAATCCATTGGCTATCATTAACATTCAACCATATCCAAGTGACCGTTTTCATCACTATTTTCTTTTATTCCCAAAAATGCTTTGGATTTGCAGCTACAAAAAAAAATAAATAAATAAAAATAAAAAATCACATCATTGACATCTTAATCTCTCCCTTCACCTCTCTTGCGACACTCTCTCCTTTTCAAGTGAGTAATTACCAAGAAAAAAAACTACGCGAGTGTTGTATGGATGGCATGAGGAACACCCCCCTCTCATACAGCTGTGAGAGGCGTAGCAAGTACATTGTGGATGATCCAGCCTGTGTCGAGGCCTTCCTGCACTGCTGCAAGAAGCTGGAAGAGAGAGCTGAGACAAAGGAAGACGACCTCCTACTGGCACGCAGTAAGACATGGGGACAAAGGATGGAGGGGAAGGCAACATTGGTTATTCAATGGTCAGGAAATTGCCATTCAGTTGAAACATTTTAACTTTTTATATTTCATTTTAGGCGAGGAGGATGACAGTTACACGGATAGCGATGAGATTGTTACTCGCAGCAAGTTTCCTGAAAGTTGGCAGTGGACAGATATCAAACTGGATGCTTGCTCTGGACAAACAACAGACTGGTTAGTCTACTGAAATACACATACAGTAAAAACATTGTGGCTGTAGTGATGCCTGTGAGTGAGTTTAGGCAGCCAACTTCAGTCGCTATACCCACATGGCATACTCCTGTCATCAACATACAACATACCTTTCAAGGGTTAGGGTGTTTTTTCTACTACCACACTGCAAGTGTTGGTGTAAAGTAGTACCCAAAAGTCATACTTGACTAAAAGTAAAAGCTTTGTGTTTAGTAAAAGTGAAACTCACTGATGTTAAATGTACTCAAACGAACAAATGTAATTCCTGCAGTTGATCAACAAAAACATCTGCCGAGCGTTATGTGGGGAGGAGCTGCTGCTCAGCAGCTCAGACTCAGCTAGAGTGTCAAGAACTAAGTCAGACCTGAGGAATTAACGGTCACATCAGATTCTGCTCTGATCTGGAGCCCTTTACTGAGTTTTCTTGAAACTTTTGGGATTAAAAAGTGGCTATATCTTCACCCCTGTTAGCAGTGATCTGCTTAGGAGACTTTTATTGTTGGTGTTTATGTCACATAACATTCACATAAATTACGTTGACTGGAGCTGGGGTAGAAATTCAGTCTCTGGTGAAATCTGGTGGTGACATGATTCAATCAAATGTTCTCACACAATATAGTTTTAGGCTTATTCATATTCAGTTTACTGACTTTCCAAACTTTCCTGAAGTAATAAACATTATATAGCACTTTTTAAAGACAGTTTACAAAAGGCTTTGATAAAACAAGGTAAAAGGAAGTAGAATAAAACACTAGTGATGATTGCCAAGGACAAATTAAATAAATGGCATTTATAGTTAAATAATTAGAAACAAATAATTTGAAGAACAGAAAATGAATAAGTAAAAGAAATGGAATAAGTAAAATAGATAAAATAAAACAAATTAATATAATACACTAAAACTTTAGTAAAAGTTAAAGGATGACATCACATAAAAGGTAAGTCTATAAAAATGGGTTTTAAAGAAGTGATTTAAAAGAACTTACCGGTCCTGCAAGCGTCGTCTCCTCAGGCGGGGAGTTCAAAAGCCAAGGGGCCCTGATGGCGAAGGCACGGTCACCTTTAGTTTTTAGCCTTGACTTTGGAACGGTTAGGAGGGCCCTGCCTGAGGATCTAAGGACAATTAAAATATCTGCTATATAGGTCGGAGGCAGACCCAAGACTGCTTCAGAAGTGATCAGTAAAATCTAAAATGGACGGGAGCCAATCAAGGGCAGCTATGATTGGGGTAATGCGATGTTGTCTGTTAAAACCAGTCCAAAGCCTTGCTGCTGAATTCTGTACCAGTTCGAGGCGAGAGTGTGATTTCTGATTGACACCGGAGAAAAGAGAGTTGCAAAAGATGAATGCATGAAGTACTTTTTCCAGGTTGGGGGGGTGAGAGCATCTCTCTATAAAAGCAAGGAATCTCTGTCTGTCTGTGTATATGTGTCTGTGAATCAAATATCTCTGCGGATCAGGATCAGACTGACCTGAGAGTTTCAACATGGCTGCAGTCAATGGTGTGCAACTTCGCATTCGTTTGGACTGCAATGATACCGTGTATAAATTATTTCATAAATGCTTTACAATTTCCGTGAGCATTGTCCACAGGAGCCACCACAGTCACATGCGCACCAGAGCCAATCACTGCAGAGCTCAAGCCCACGACACACATTAAGAAAGAAGCGAATTTATACCTGCAGCGGTGCGAGCTGGACCGGGATTTTGCCGGCGGGTCGGTCCCGTTCTGTTCTGTACATCTAAACTGACTGTTGTGGATTAATGAGACTAAAGGAGCCCGGACCGAGTCTGTTTGGGTCTGAGGAGATCCGGAGACGCGCAGACAACAAAGTGGAATTGGAATCTGTGGATGTTCGTGTGTAGCTAGCTGCTAGACGCTAGCCCACACGGCCCACCTCCCGAGTCGACAGACTGGACACACTGGCACATCCAAGACCGGACTTATGGTAAATAATGTCCGCCACGCTTTTTTCGCGAACATTGCCGACACGTTTGCTTTGTGTCTGGTGCAGGAAGAAACGGTAAAAACGGGCTTTTGTCACGAAAGTGTCCAAGCAGCAAGTTTAGCTGTTGAGGAACAGGAAGTTGTGGGAGGGACATTGGCGGATGAGTGATAGCAGCAGTGACGTGTTGGAGACAGCGACAGAGATGGCGAGTTTTGAGAGTTGAGAGATTTGTGACATATAGCGTGTTTGGAGTGTATAGTTAGTGTGTTATATAGTGTTTGGTGTAATGTGTTTAGTGTGTAGTAGAGTCATTTTTTTGTGTTGCGAGTCAAAACAAGGAGGACACTGCTAAATGTGGAGCAGGCAGTGCAGCTCTTCATTGAGCTGAGGCATTGCCTGCATTTAAATGTAAATAGTTACACATAACTTTGTAAATTTCAAAAACTTATGCACAAATTTAGCAAACAACAATTTATATTTGCATTATAACTAGTGCAATTGGTTCATTAAACATATTTGTGGTTTTCACAGTAAAAAAATCTAACTTTTTCCTACTCTGATTTTATGTTTTTGTGATTTTAGGTCCATAGTGTTTATATATTATGTCAAAATGAAGAAATAACTGTACAGTCACACATGTGAGGTTGTGCTGAAAATAATGACACCAAGCAAGGCAAGGTAAATAGTTTTTACGGTGAAATATAATGGTATAATCAAAAGTAGTCAAAAAAAGCCAATTATATCGCTGACGTCCCACCTTCAAACACAACCTCATTTGGCCATCCATGAAAAAGCTACTTAACCTCCCACTTCTATAGGAATGCATGCTTCCTACGGGCAACGCACTAGTGTGATTAATTCTTGAAACTGATCTTAGCTGGTAGAAACAATCTGAACACCAATATTTCATGCAGTGGGTTTTATGTTGATGGACTGGGGACCAAGGGCTTGCTGAAAGTAGCTGATATGGTTTGGGGGGCTGAACAGTATGATTTCTGTAGCCCTTGTAGCCTGTAATTAAGAGCCATCCAACAGTTGATATCTTTAAGACATTTTAAGACGGCAGCAAATCCGACCTAAAATAGAACCTTGCTGTACACCACAAGTTATGGGCAGTAGTTTAGGTGTAATTACCTATGGTGACAAGAAAGCTCTATTAAAGTTGAGCTTGTAATTGAGGACCCAAACTCAGGAGGCAGGAAACTGGGGAAACAAAAGGCTGAGATATACAAAAACCAGGTGAATAAACGTAAATGAGTCCAAGGACCAAAAACAAAGTATCAAATAAAACAGCTAAACAAAGTGCAACAGATAAAGCAAAGTTCAAATCAGACTGCAAAATAAGAAATCAAAATCCAAAACATACCAAAGACCAGAGACACTGGAGGAAACACAGGGAACTTCAAGGAGGGCAGAAACAAAAGGAACTTCGAGGACACCACACCAAACAAACTGACAAGGAGTGCAGGGAAGACAAGTACTATATACAGAGACACACTGATGAGGGGATGAGGAACAGGTGAGGAGAGAGGAGGGAAGAGGACAGGTGAGATAACGAAGGGAAAGCACAGAGGAAACAATACTGACAGACAGAGGGAGACAAACATGCAACAAGAAGGAAGGGGAAAACATAGAGGGAAGAACATAGAGGAGACACTGAAAGAACAGAAGAGGGCACTTCAACAATTGGGCCTATATTTTTCCATTTCCTTTCATTTCTCCTGCTGTCTCTTTTCATAGATTCAGTGGAGTTATTTAGCCAGGGCTGCAGTACTTGTTTTTTTTTGTCTTTGTGGGGTACGGTGGAGTCCAGGACAGGCTGACTGGTATTAAAAAGAATTAAAAGCAGTTAAAGAAGCAGTAAAAAAACTCAGAAAACTTGTTAGCAGAACCAGTGTTCGGCCACGGACTGGTGTACTGTGATTAAAAGGTGTTTGGGATAAAATCCTATTGAATAAAGCAGCTTTGGGATCCGACACACAAATATGCTTAGTAGTGAAGTTACCTGGGCTGAGGCCACTTAATAGAACCAGTTCAAGGATGTGACCCTTTAAATATGTGGGCTCTTGGGCTTTCCTGAGTGAGGTTACAAGACTCCAAAATATCCATAAAATCTGTGGTAAAGACTGAAGTTGGCAACGGACATGTTAAAATCCCCTAAAATAAGACATAAAAATAAAACATAAAATTAGATAAAACCTCTGCAAACTTTTGGATAAAGCAGAGTTTGATTTGGGCTGTCTGTAGATTACTAAAATTATTACTGGAACTTTGGAGTGTGCCATAAAACCAAGATGTTCAAAAGAAGTAAAATTATTTTATAAAATAGGCGTGCATTTAAAATCTTTTCTGTAAATGACCATAGTGATGGCGACTTAATGGAGCGTTTCCTTGATTAACCTTGAGTTTGAACATTGTTATAGATTTACATTATCCGTAATGTTTCCAATAGGGCTGACCTCCAATAGTCGACAATTCGACGATTCGATTGGGAGAGGTCTTATTCCACTACGAACCTCGTAGTCGAATGGTCCAAAAATGTTGTTATGTAAACAAGACCGTACCATTCTGGTTACATGGGGGTGCCCACGGCTGCTGAGCATAAATTGTTGCATAGAATGTCTTTTTTTCGTTAAATAAAAGCCTATTTTGATACAAAATCTGCCTACTTTCTGTTAATAAAGAGTTCAAAATGATTGTGTGCGTTTAAACGGCAGTCTTAGCTTCTTACTACGTATTAATAAATCACCCACTGCAGTTGCACAATCCAAATGAGCAGAACACTACAGGACCGTTAGCATTTACGGATTTATTGGCTCACAATGGCTACTAAGGCCCCGTCCACACGGGCGAACTGCTGCTGCGACTCACACTCAACTCAAGGCAAGTAAGATGCAAGAAAGCTCAATATCTTCTGCGGCTTGAACATGAGCATGTAGTCCGCCATTGTTGTTGTTGTTGTTGTTGTTATGAGACGTCGCGGGGTTCAGAGGTCAGAGGCAAGAGGTCGAGGGGTGGGGCGATGGCGTCATCGTTTTGGACACTATGC
The DNA here is from genome assembly GCA_963678695.2 of Diplodus puntazzo. Lineage (NCBI taxonomy): Eukaryota > Metazoa > Chordata > Actinopteri > Spariformes > Sparidae > Diplodus > Diplodus puntazzo. The sequence goes on from OZ023156.1 coordinate 24,862,505, forward strand.
GGATCCGCCGTCCACACGACAAGGGGAGGGCTGCGTTTTCGGAGCCTGCTATCTTGGAAAAAAAAAAAAAAAAAAAGGTTTGACGATCAGTCGACTACGGCAAAATCTGACTCGACTATGAAAATCCTTAGTCGACAACAGCCCTAGTTTGCAACAAACACTTCACATGTCATTTCAATTCTGATATTCAGCACTCTGACAACAGTGTGTTTTGTTTTTGTTTTGTTTTAATTTGATTGCCAACAAAATACATTAATTTATGTAATCTGAAAAGTAACTTGCAACCAAAGTTATCAAATAAACGTAGTGAGTAAAAAGTACAATATTTGCTTCAAAACTAGTGGCGTGGAAATACAAAGTATCAGAAAATGGAAAACTACGAGCAAGTTACATTGCTGCACACAGCTCACCTGAAAGCTAAACTGGCTCTTGCTGTTGCTCATTTAGTATTTTACATTTAGATCATTTGTTCCATGTGAGTTGGTTGGCTAAAACTTAAATCTTTTTTTATCACTGCCTTTCTTGTACATTTCAGTCACCAAACAAAAAATATACAAATCGCTTTGAAGGACTCCATCACAACCTGGCAGTTCATTGGCATCAGCCTTTCAAAAAATCATGGTGAGGATTTCTCGTAGCCAACGTTACCCTAAAATTGTCACCCTTCCTTTTTGTTTCTCTGAGTTTTATCACTCGTTTGATTCTCCCCTCTTCTTCAAGGTATCTGTGTGGCCGATCCGTTGGAGGTAATTGTGCAGAAAAACTTCTTCATTGATCTCAGGCTGCCTTATTCTGCTGTCCGAGGAGAGCAGCTAGAAGTTAAGGCAATCCTCCACAACTACAGTAATGACAAGATCACTGTAAGTCTGCACTATTCTTCTCCGATGTTTCTGCACAGAACGTTTATAACTTAGCATAGCTTATGTAGTTTAGCTATTGAGTTTAATACAAAGGGAGGACAACAGCCATGTATTCAGTGCTTTTATGTATTATTAATTATGCTATATTTTAAGCTAAAACAGTACAAAATGACTCCCAGTAATTTCAAAAAGCTGTTAGTACTGCCAATCTCATCACACTTATGGGGTATTTCCACTGGCACATTTGGCCCCACTGATTCAGACCGACTGCTTTACACCACCATTTTTTTCTGCACCAAATTGGGCTGAGATGCAACTACGATGTTTTCTCTTCAGAGTAGGGCCTGCCCCTTCCTCCAACCTGTGATGACCCCTGTCTCTTCCTTCCTTGCTTACCTGGAAACCGGAGAGAAAAGTGTAGCCTCAGTAGCTGTTGTAGCTTCTGACTGAATATCTGTGTTTTTAAAGTTCAGTTTCTCTCCTGCATCCCTTTTTGTGCTTTGTTGTACTGTTTCAGGAGTCGTTTTAGTTCCTACTGGGAAACAGAGAAACATTTCCTGAATTTGCTGCTTCACCATAAAAACTGTTAAAACAGTAAATAACGGTTGACTTTTATTTTTAAGAATTTACTATAAGAAATTAAACACGTGCACCGAATTCTTCTTATCTGCTTTGTGAAGAGGTCTTTGTCTGCATTCAGACTCACATACTTGAACTTTTTCTCCATCATTGTCTCGTTTTTCAAGGTGCGCGTGGATCTGCTTGAGGCGGATCATGTGTGCAGTGCAGCCTCTAAGCGTGGGAAGTATCGTCAGGAGGTCAAAGTTGGGCCAGGGACTACACGATCTGTTCCCTTCATCATCATTCCCATGAAAGATCGAGAAATCCCCATTGAGGTCAAAGCAGCTGTGAAAAACTCAGAGCTCTCTGATGGAATCAGGAAGATGCTGCGGGTGGTGGTAAGAGAAACAGAGTCATGTGGTGGTATTGGAGCGTGGCATACCACATTTTGCTGTTCTCCTGTTGCAGTGTTAACATTAGAGACACAAGAATGCAATGTTATAAATGGTTTGCTTAAAACATAAGGGTGTATTTGTTGTTTTTCCAGCCTGAAGGCATGCTGATAAAATCTGTAAAGAGTATAACCCTCGACCCTGCTAAGAAAGGTGTAGGTGAGTTTATTATCAAAGTAACTGTAGTGAACACAGAAAAGGTTTAATATCTGTTGTCTTAATTTGGTAAAACCTCAACTTATCAACTGTTTCTTCCTCTAGATGGCAAACATGAGGAGATTATGAACAGTGACATTTCTATGAAAGACTTGGTTCCAGGCGCAGCTACTTGGACAGACATATATTCGACAGGTGAGATATAATGTTGTATTTAGACATATTATGTGATACAATGCCTGCACAATAAATTGTATCGTTAACTGTAATTGTTGCAAGAAGCAGACTTGCTGCCTTAAAATGACTAGAATCTCTGCATCGTTCCTATGTATCCACACAGGAAGAGAGCAGATAGGTGCACTAGTGGAAAACGCCATCAGTGGGAAATCAATGGGTACTCTGATCAAACAGCCCTCAGGCTGTGGAGAGCAGAACATGATCAGCATGACTCTACCTGTCATTGCAGCCATGTATTTAGACAAAACCAATCAGTGGGAAGCTGTGGGCTTTGAAAAACGTCAAGAAGCCCTTCAACACATCGAGACCGGTAGGCACACATGGATGTAATTATTTGCACAGATACCAGATATATAGCTAAACCAGTCACTCAAACTGGCATCTGGTGGACATAATTCAGTTAAGAGTGGAAGGAAAGGCAGTGAAATGGTTGTGTGTTTTGTTCATGTCCAGGCTACCGCAACGAACTTGCGTTCCGTAAAGTTGATGGGTCTTTTGCTGTGTTCCCAAATGAAAAAAGCAGCATATGGTGAGCCATCAAAACAAGACTGAACTTTTATTCAAATATCAAGCACATCCTTACTTATTTAAGGTTCTGAGTAGCTGCTAGGATATCAGATATAGTTCAAGCATATTAAACGCTATTGTCTCCTGTCCTGTCCTGTCCTGTCCTGTCCTGTCCTCTCCTCTCCTCTCAAAGGCTGACAGCTTATGTCACCAAAGTGTTTGCCATGGCCCACAGTCTGGTGGGAGTGCAAAGCAGCACCATCTGTGACGCTGTCAAGTATCTGATTTCCAAACAACATACTGACGGCACATTCAGAGAAGATGGAACGATTATCCATGGAGAGATGATTGTGCGTGCACAGAGTGACATCAGTTCTTCATCTTAGGGCCATATGCACTATATTATTGACTATCCCAGTGTATGAACAAAGAGATGTTTACTTCTGTTGACTGCAATGAAATGATTCTACTGACCTGTTTTTTGTGTGTGCATGTGTAGGGTGACGTGCGAGGTAAAGATTCAGACGCCTCCATGACGGCCTTCTGCCTCATTGCCTTGCAGGAGTCACACATTATATGTAATAACACTGTGAGTACCTCACCTCCATACAGTATATTGTTCTCTGTTACGACCAGGGCCTAGGGGAAACCCTGGTGCAACATGAAAATGAGACTTCCCTCTTCCTGTCCCCCAAGCACCACCAGCAGCATCACCATTTTCGCTAATGTCCTGTCAGACACAAGCCCCCAGGAATAGCTCCAGGTTTTGAAGCCAGTTTTTAAGTTTTAAGCTTACATTTGAAAAGAAGTGTCTTTTAAACAGTCGATACTTTTCTTGAGCATCACAACCCAATGAAATTGTTAATCTGACTATCAAAATGTGTTCCAATTAAATCTGGAAAGTCTAGAAGAGCAGCATAATTAAATTATTTTATTTTATCTGTATGTCTTTTCCATCTGCCCAGAATTTGAACGAAAGCACAAACAAAGCAGTATCCTACCTGGAAGGACGTCTGCACAGCCTCACCAACTCATATGCTGCTGCGATGACATCCTACGCCCTTGCAAATGAAAACAAACTAAACAAACAGATCCTCTTCAAGTTTCGCTCAACAGGTTTTGCCACGTGACAATATTCTTTAACATACTGAGAAACAATCAAGTCTAGATTCTATAAGGAACTTTTTCCACAGATGCAGCCTAATGCTTACCATACCCACACCAACTGATTACTGTGTGTGTGTGTGTGTGTGTGTGTGTGTGTGTGTGTGTGTGTGTGTGTGTGTTGTGTGTGTGGATGGATGAGCAAAAATGTTTGAAGTGATTTGTTTAGTAACTTTTTATAACCTTGTATTTCTGAATTTGATGGTGTTGTGATTTGTCAATGTGGATGAAGATTTTGAAGAATTATTTTAATGTTTATCTCTTCAGATTCAACTCACTGGCCTGTACTTGACAGTCAGCTTTTCACACTGGAGGCCACAGCTTATGCTCTTCTGGCTTTGATCAAGGCCAAGGTGAGACACATCCCATGTGTGCACAGTTTGAATTTGATCAGCATGTCATGCTGTGAAAACTATACAGTGCAGTAGTGTCGTCCTTCATGCTACATCAGTGAGGGTATTGGTGACTGATGACAAAAACAAAAAATATCTAGTGTGGAGGAACAGACCATAACCATTCATTGGTCGGAGAAAATGTACGTCTAGGCCATGATTACTGAAGAGAACGTTGAGGTGCCTTGCTTATTAAAGATGCAAATCTATGAAGGCTCGCATCTTTAGCAGGGTATTCCAGACATCCCTTGCCCCAGCTCCTCTTGGGGGCTCCTGAGGCTTCCCCAGGCGAGATAAGACATATAATCCCTCTAGCGAGGTCTGGGTCTTTCCTGTGGTCTCTTCCTATTTGTTCATTACCGGAAAGCCTCAATAGAGAAGGCATTCTAATCAGATACCAAACCAACCTCAGCTGCCTCCTTTTGACGTGCAGGAGCTCGACTCTACTCACAGCTCACTCTGGATGTCCGAGCTCCTCATCCTATCTCAAAGGCTGAGCCCAGCAACCCTACAGAGGAAACCCATTGCTGTTGCTTGTATCCGTGATTACCTAAATTCGGACCCACAGCTCATGATCATAGATGAAGCTTCAATGATACATGGACTGGTAAATCGACATCCCTCGACAACATGATGATCTGGTGCAACGCCTGCAGCACTGATGATGCCGCACCAAACCACAAGATACTTAAACTCATTTGCTTGGGGTAGGAGCTCACTCCCCAACCAGAGGGGTCAATCCACCGTTGTTTCAACAGAGAACCATGGCCTCAAATTTGGAGATGCTCCTCGTCATCCCGACTGCTTCACACACGGCTGCAAACCCCTCCAGTGACTGTTCAGATGTTTTTTCTTTGGGCTGCACCTAGTTGAGCCCTGTGGGCTAAGGCCCGGCCACCAGACACTTGCAGTTATGTGTTATATGTGAAATTACCAAAATAAATAAACAGTATTCCAGTATACTTTGAAAATCTAAAGGGAGAAATTAATAAGACTTTCAATTAAAAGTAATCAATAGTAATTGATACAACTGAATCAACTGTGAATCACAGAGATTTCAATCCTTTTCTTGATTTTTCATTATTAAAGGATTTTGAGAATGCCAAACCTATTGTCCGATGGTTCAACCAACAGCAGATAGATGGCGGAGGCTATGGATCAACTCAGGTAAGACTCTCTCTAACTCTCTGTTGCAGAACATGTATGTATGTACAGTAGGGCTGTTTTTTGACTAAGGATTTTCATAGTTGAATCTGATTCGTCAGATTTTGCCGTAGTCCACTGATCGTCGAACGTTTTTTTTTTTTTTTTTTTTTAGATAACAGCTAGATCTTTGCGACTTTTTTCCGTTTCAAACAAAAGAGCTAAAACACTCAAAAAACATGGCAGGTGTGAAACAAATACCTTTATTTATTTAAAGCCAGATGAACAAAACTGGGTATATCAAACATAAGAAAAGTTCACCTAAAATAGGAACAAAATGGCTTCAAAAACAACGACACAACTTGCACTTAACTTTCTTCGGGTCATCTTTAACCTTTTCAAAATACTCCCACATTTTGGATGATTTTTTAGACCCCGTCCAGGCGACAACGCTCTTTTTAGCGAAAACACACATGTATTGCATCATTTTGGCTGACCACACGGAAAACGCACTTTTTTGAAAACAGGTCTCAGGGTGAAAAATCCGAAAACGCAGCCCTCCCGTTGTCGTGTGGACGGCGAATCCGCATACTTTCCAAAACGATGACGCCAGCGCCCCACCCCTCGACGTCTCACAACAACAACAACAATGGCAGACTACATGCTCGTGTTCGTGCTGCAGAAGATATTGAGCTTTCTTGCATCTTACTCGCCTTGTAGTTAAGTGTGAGTCGCAACAGCAGTTCGACCTCAATAACGGTCCACACAAACGATTCTGGTTTCCTTGCACTTGCCATTCTCATCTTCTTCTTCTTGTGTTCAGTTTCTCCGTTTACTGTCTGTTTGTTTGCAGCGCGCAAGCTTAATGCGCATGCTCAGTGTCTTCTTCTCTGTTTTTGGTAATTGTCAAGCGCCACCTATAGGCCTGGAATGTGAACTACAGCGTTTTCGGTTGTTTTCAGTGGAGCCGTGTGGACGCAAATATTCTTAAAACGATGACAAGGAAGACAGAGAAAAAAATGATCGTTTTCGCCCGTGTGGACGGGGCCTTAGTAGCCATTGTGAGCCAATAAATCCGTAAATGCTAACGGTCCTGTAGTGTGCTGCTCACCTCCGCTCATTTGGATTGTGCAACTGCAGTGGGTGATTTATTAATATGTAGTAAGAAGCTAAGACTGCCTTTTAAACGCACACATCATTTTGAACTCTTTATTAACAGAAAGTAGGCAGATTTTGTATCAAAATAAGCTTTTATATAAGGAAAAAAAGACATTCTATGTAACAATTTAAGCTCAGCAGCCGTGGGAACCCCCATATAGTCAGAATGGTACGGTCTTATTGACATAAAATTTTCGGGCCATTCGACTACGAGGTTCGTAGTCGAATCAGACCTCTCCGAATCGAATCGTGGAATAGTCGACTATTGGAGGTCAGCCCTAATGTACAGTATATGTATGCATTTATGTATCTATAGTCATTTTTTTTTTCTAAGTGAAGACTAATTTTCTTTATTATTCTAGAGCTTTAGTTACCAGTCAATTTTGTGGGTCTTGCTGTCTCTCTCTCATTGTATTTTTTTTCTCTTGTCAGGCTACTATAATGGTGTACCAGGCAATAGCTGAGTATTGGATTGGTGCTAATGAGGAGGACTATGAAGTGAAAGTGGACATTAATATTCCAGGAAGGTCAAAGCCTGAAAAGTTCATCTTCAACAGAGGAAACCACTATACCACCAGAACAGCTAAGGTGAAATCACACACAGTCACAATGTAACCAATTACAGCTGCGTTAATGGCGACTAGGGAGCAGAAGAACATGAAAATGAGTTTTTTTTTTACCACTCACTGACCAGCATCTGTTATCCACAACAGCTAGCAGCCTTCACTAAGGAAATACCCTTTAAAATGGTGACTCACTTTACAGCCATCTGAAGTCAGATGATTTCTTTCCATCTTTCTTCTCTAACTGGCCGAACACGTGCTGTCAAGACACAGTTGTGCACGACAGATCCACGCATTACAACCAGCAGCAGTTGTTGTTGCACAGTACCCACACAGCACATAAAAATTTGTTGCATTAATCATTCTAGTCAGTTTCTTCTGCAAATCCACAGATATACATTTTTTTTTTTGCGTTTTTCTGTAACACAATTTCATGAAAAGTCGTCAATAACATTTTTTTTTTTAAGTTTTAACACTACCTCTCTGTCTCAATCCAAAACATTGGGTAGCCATGAGACTCCACAATCCAAAACAAGGCGCTAACTCGGGTGGAGAGCTCAGTAAGTTTGCAGAGTTGGGGTGTAATTCTCTGCTTTCACATTATATTTAGTAAAACACCAATACAGCTTGTAAGTCATAATTATTTTTAATTTCTGTATCTCCTGAAAGCAATTTTCTAGTTAAGCAGCTCTTGGTGTGTGTGTCTGTGTGTCTGTGTCTGTGTGTGTGCGTGTATGTGTTTACATTCACATTTTAATAGCTCAACCAAATAAACCAGGATTTGACAGTGTCTGCCACGGGATCAGGAGAGGCAACAGTGAAAGTGAGTAACACATTTTTGTTTTTGTTCCAAATTGTATTTTCTTTGGTGTGTTGTCATGCCTCTCACGCATTCAAAATAAAAATACATTTTAGAATAGTTGCTTGGTAGAGTTATGTGGAAAGCTTAAAGCGTCATTTTCTCCCTCGACAACATTTTATTTTAAAAAGAGTAACTTGTAAGATGTGGCCAGATTTTTTGGTTTAAACCATTCAAAAACTCAGTGATTATTATCAACGTAGTGTGAAGAAACATCACTGATACGTCATGTCAAAGATGTCAATGTACTGTGTCGTAGAGGTGTCTAATGAAGTTAGCATGCCAACCAGCTAGCCCCAATCTGTCTCATGACCCCAATTTGAGCCGGCTGTTAGTGTAAGAAATGAACAGATTACATTCATAAAATGTCATGAAATGTAATACATTTAAATCTATTTTTCTTATTAAACATAAGAATAAACTGGACACTTTCTGAATTCAATTTTCTCTCTTTAACCATACTAAGACAAGCTTAAATACCTCATTAGCTCATCATAAAACTGTCTTGGTTTGTCCCTCCACTGTTACCTCTGGTTTGGTCGAAATAAATCCTCAATTCACAGACTAAGAATATTTTGCCTCCCAGGCTGCTATACAGTTGAGCTGGGCTCCGTTGTCCATGATGACTCTCCCTGTGATCGGAGTTCCCAGTCCAGACAAACGTTGTGCTGCTGGCTCCACCGCTAACTGAGCTAATTAGCTAACAGTAGCTGCCTACACCCAAGGATAGCTAGCACAAAGCAGCAGTTGTCGGTAACCCTTGTAATATGCTTTCCCCTATGATTTTGGAGTTACCTCTTAATTCTGGCCATACTTTACAAATTACACCTTTAACTACAGACACTACACAAGTCCCTTTCTAGCAATAATGCCACATTCCCAGACGTCAGCCTTTAACTTAATGAATACAGCATTGTAATCACCAATAGAAGTGGTGGCCAGGCCTGTGAAAGTAGGTTTAAAGCTGTTATTAACTGCAGTCATCCTTTAACACAAACTTTGTGTCTGTTTGGCAGATGGTGTCGCTGTACTACGCTCTGCCTAAAGAAACGGAACGTGATTGTCAGAAGTTTAACCTGTCCGTGCAGCTCGAACCAGGTGATTTGGTGCCCTCTCCCTAAAACCAGAAGATCCACTGATATTCAAAACAAACGATTATATTAATGTATGGATCCATCTACTGTTCCCAGGAAAACATGCTCCTGGGGATTTTTTTCAAGTTGACCTAAGACATCAAAGCCCCCCAGTCCTTTTTTGAAGTACCCCTTTACTCATTACTTTACTGCCTACCTGTTCAGCTTCTGATCATCAAATGTTTTGCTCCTCCAGAGAACATGAATACAGATGAGAAGACATACAAGTTGATAATAAAGATATTGTAAGTACAATCAGGAAGTCATACTGACAAGTGTCACTTTCCTTCCCTTTCACTCTTGCATTTCCATTGCCTCGCCATTATCTTTTAATTATCCTTCCCTTTACATCCCGAACTGTCTTATTTTCTCACAGCTGGTTCAGATCAGGTTATGTCAAGAGCCCATTCTCTGATGTTTATTTGTATTTTGGAAGTTGGTACACTATATAGCGAGACCACTATAGCCATCCGGGAAATAAAACTGTGATATCATTCCTTGGGGAAATTGCCCACCATCAAATTACGTCTGCAACGTTGCGGAATGAGATCCTTTTGTTCAACTGACAGCAGTAGCCAACTGACTCTTACCAAAGCCACCAGACTCCATTTACAGGGTCAGTAATTTTATCCTTACAGACTTTACTACCAACTCCTGTTTAGTTGCAATAAACCTGCATTATTTACTGCATTACACGTGGAAATATTCTGGCACTCTACACTGTTTTCCTTCACAGCATCTCTGATGTCCACGCTCCCTCTCAATCCTCTCCCGATATTTTCATCTCTAACATGGTGAATTAAGGGTTTATAAAACTTATTATACAATGAAAATAAAATGAGTGGTGGCTTTGAAGAAATGTTTGCCGCTGTGACTGGTCAATCAAACAGGGTCTTATTCTTTAACAAAAAGGTCTCTGTAGGGTAATTTTTATAATGTTGTCCATATCTATCAGTGGCAGAAACAAGTACTTGTAGTGGACGTACTTTGATGGTGCAAATTAGCCTTGAGGGACATTGCAGCCCATTTCATGGCTGCCAGCTGCAGTGTTCTCACTCAATACTGAACCATTTTCAAAAATTGTTTCCTAATTAGCCACTTAGACACAAACATCATGTATCATTTGTGAACTATTTTATACTAATGTACAATAATTCAAATAATGATTCACTACACTTAAGTCTGTCACACTGTCTCTTATTGAAATTAATATCTTTTCTCAAAGTCACATTTATTTTCTCTGTAGCTCATGGTTATATACATCATGAAATCTTCATAGGATTTGACTTTTTGATTTGCCTGTTTTTCTGCTTTACTCCTTTCAACTTTTTTGTACAGGTACAAGGATGAGGAGCGTAATGCAACCATGACAATTGTGGATATTGGCTTGTTAACTGGCTTCATCGCTGACCGAACTGACCTGGAGGCCGTAAGACTAACACAGACAGACACACACACACACGCACATGCACACGCATACGCACACACACACACACACACACACACACACACACACACACACACACACACAGCAGCGGAGAGCAACAGCAGTAAAACTTCAAATTACAACTTCTAAAATACATGGCAAGAGTCTTGAAAAATGTCCCAGTGGCACAGCCATATCCTGAAATGATAACACCAGCTTCAACTGCTGGCTGGATATGAGACCGGCTGCGCCTCCTATGCCATACTGTGTCCGTCTGTCCACCTGTCCACCTGTCTGTCCGTCTGTCCATTTGTGCCATTCTTGTGAACATGATGTTTCAAGCGCGCCATCAGGGAATTTTTTCAAATTTGGTCCACTATGCATCAAGATCCAAATCCAGTTGAGCATCTGGTGTTCGTGCTGGAGCAAGTCAGATCCACATAGGACCCATCTCCAAACATACCGAACCCAAAGGATCCACTACAAACATCCCTTGTGTTTGAGGTGTTGTGACCATGCTTTGATAGGTCAGACCTGTTTTTGGAGACACAAAGGGAACCAAAGGGTGGTTTTAATGTTGTGGCTGGTGAGTTTATGTTTTACCACTGGATCATTCTTGTGAATGTGTGTGTGTGTATGTGTCTGTGTGTGTAGTTGTCCGGGGGTCATGCTCGTACCATTTCGAAGTTTGAGCAGGACAGAGTCCTGTCAGAAAGAGGGTCGCTCATCATCTACCTGAAGACGGTAATCAATTTTTTCTTCCCTCTATCCTGTTGACTCTCTGTCCCTCTTTCTCAAGTTAAAATAAGTTTTAATGAAATGAATCTTGAATTTACGTTATTTCCATTCTTATAACCGGACTCAGACAGACATATGTCACAGGGTTAAAAAAAAAAAAAAAAAGATTAATATTTTACCTCCTCTGTTGTTCCATTTCAATTAAGCAGTGATTCTCTTGCTTCAGAGTAACACTTTTGCTCCGACATGGCCTGTAAAAGTGTTGTTTTACCTTGCAACTCAACTTTAACCAAAAGGCTTATGACTTTACAAAGACTTTAGCGTTTTTAAAATCTCAAAAATGATGCAGTGCAAAGTGTGCAAATCAACTTTTCATTTACCTGACAATTGTTGTGCTTGGTCAAACCACAGCCAATCCCTTTGCATAACCAAGAGGAAAATGTTAATTTGGCAGTGCAAACCAGCTGCCCTGAATATGCTGTTACCAACAAAATAGGAGAAAACGGCATATAGACATTACAATTAGAAACAGAAATGTGTTAATTCTTATTTTGTTAGTTTCGAAACTTGAAATGGTATTAAATTTAGTGATAGACCAAATTTTGGATTTACCTTGGACCTTGGATTTGTTGTTGTTGTTGTTTCTGAGTGCAACAAAATACAAATCCCAGGTCTGTAACAATTTCATATTTGAAATGTACGTCATGCTTAGCTGACATTTAATATGAAAGGCACTGGGGGTTATTCCACCCTTGTGTTTTTTCTCTTGTGTTTGGGGCCGGCCTTTATTTTATTTATTTTGACCACGCCCACGGTTATTATTTGAGACCTGGCTTTTATTTGACGATTAGATTTCTTTGAGGAAATACTGTGATGTGTGTTTTTTCATTCTGGTTCTGGGTCTCACTCACGTACCTTTTGCTTTGCTTCTCTCGACAGGTTTCTAACACTGAACCAGAGGAGATCGCTTTTAAGATCCGTCAGGAGATACCAGTGGGAGTCTTGCAACCAGCTGCTGTGTCTGTCTATGAATACTATGATCATCAACACAATAATCGTGAGTCTCAAAGGCACCAAGACACATGGCCTCTCTCTTTGATAGATTATTTCACCAAAGATTAATTCACTACTGTTTAGTATTCTGTGTGTGGTGGTGGATAATAATACATTTAAGGTGCAGTTTTAAGATGTGAATTCATTGTTATTTTCTGATGTACTATAATCACAAAAATATCTTAGAAATGTTTTTTTTTTTCCTCGTAACAGAGACACCTTGTGTGAAGTTCTACCACCCAGAGAGGAAAGCAGGAAAACTACTGAAGCTCTGCACAAATGAATGCACATGTGCTGAAGGTAAACAAGATGACCTGAGCTGAAGTTGAAGACATGTTGAAGATGAAGATGTAGATCATGCATTGATTATTAGTTTAAGCATTGTCAATAGAAGCAGCGGAGGAAGTTACTAATTAGGTTTCTTCTTGTTACTGTTGTTTTTTGTGTCTACTAATACAGAGTCTGTCACAGAGTAAAAACAAGGAAGCCATGCTTATGTAAAAAATCTTGACATTGTGAATGATTAATAAAAATCAGGACCTCGATCATACGTTACCTGATTATTTTGTGTAAATAGAACCAAAGATCATCTGTAATCTGAAATGTTCTTTTGTGTTCTTTGCTCATCAGAGTAACCCACAGAAAACAGCTGTCATAGAGAAAAGAACAGAAAATCCAATGTTGTCCGTACATAGACAGTTACACAGACTGAAAATAATGCATTTCTCTCATACATATATTAAGTCCTGCATATATGCTCATTTAACAAATTGTACTGTATATTTACTATTTCATTTATTTCCAGAGAATTGCAGTATGCAGAAGAAGGAAAAAATCAGTAATGATCAGCGCACACCGAAGATCTGTGAGACTCAACAGAACAGCAAAATAGATTTTGGTAAGTGTAAGTGAGCGAGCGAGCAAGTGACTGACTGACTGAGAAACTAACAAGCTGCAATTTCCCTGTCCTCAGCATACAAAGTGAGACTGGAAGATTTTACAGAGAAGTTGTCTACTGACGTTTACAAAATGCGGATTGTAGACATCATCAAAGAAGGTGGGTATTCAAAGTTCAAGTGAGCAGATGTACATGTAGTTGTTCATATAGATGTATATGTAAGTATCTTCTCTCTCTTTTCTAATATATTAATTACAGGGAGTGATGAGTGTCAGCCAGGGAGAAACGGGAGTAGAAGTGAGCATTTATTTCCTTTCAAAATTAAATTATTTCAACTGCCTGATCTTTATTTTACCCTAATATATCTATGATGACATAAGAATGCTACTGTGATGATTTAATAAGACACCTATAAATTACGTGTATGTATTTTATTATATATAATTACCCTCTCTGAATTTAATTGGATGTTAATAACAGAAACCTGTGACGTGGGTCCTCTGGATAAACTGCGAGAATTCCTCAGTTTTCAGCACTGCAGGGACGGTCTAAATCTGAAAAAAGGCAAGACCTACCTTATCATGGGCGTGGGCCAAGATATTCGCAAAGATGACGAGAATCAATCGTGAGTGAAAAAGGAACATTTTTTAGTTTGTACCTGCTATGATTTCTAAAATTCTGAAAAAAAAAAAAATAAATAATAAACAGATTGTCGAGTCGTTGACTGAAAAAAAGTCTGTTTTACTTTCTTCCTTTGCTCTCCTCAGGTTTCAGTATGTACTTGGTGAGAGAACCTGGATTGAGTACTGGCCCACAGCTGCAGAGTGCCAGACTGCAGAATACAGACCTACCTGTCTGGGCATGGAGGACATGGTCGAGGCTTACACAATCTTTGAATGTCTTGCAAAGTGAAAAATAAAAGAAATACATTTGTTATGCAGAAATGACCAGCATTTCAATTTGCATCCCATTTGATACAGATATTGATAGTCTCATATCTCATTTACAAAAATGTTTGTGTTTCCTTAAATTTGTATCAACACCACCACATTTTGACCACTGAACAAATTTGTTAATTTCTCCTAAACTTTGGTGTATGATTTAAAAACTTATTATACTGTTCAGATTTTTATCAGCCTCAGCTGGAGGCCTAGTTTTGTTTTGTGCTAATGGGCAACTGTTAGGATGCTCAAATGCAAAACGTATATGGTGAACACTGAAAACATTAAACTTGCTGAACATCGACATGTTAGCATTGTGATGGTGACCATGCTAGCATACTGATCATGCTGTGCCTGAGTACAACCTCATGACTGCAAACTCTTGTTGTGCAAGTGTTAAAACATTTTTTAATACACTCGGCAGTGATGAATTTACTAAGGTAACTTATGGACCTCTGCAAAAGCAAAATTTGGACTGTAACTTGAGATGGTAAGCTTATTTGACCGTACATTTAGTGGGTTCTCCTTATAAGGATGATGGACTTTTTCTTAAATTAAAATGTGATTAGCAGTTTAAAAGAAAAACATGGTGTGCAAGGTGTTGTGGATGGTGGTTTCAAGAGATTTTCATATTAAGAGCTAAAGGGTTATTTTGTTTTGTGTATGAGTAGATTCAAATTTTGTCATGATGAAGACTAGCATTTGCTGTCCAGTATGATAAAAAGCTAAGCTAAAGTGGAAATGAATTTGAAAAAAGAAAAGTGTTATAAAGTTTATATTGGTGAGTAGGTGGGTTGATACAAGGTTTTTCAGTTCACAGCTTCACATTTTACAAAATGGAGTGTTAATGATGATCTGAGGAGTCTCACAGCCTGAGTATTGATCTGGTACTGCAGCAGATACATCCGTCAGCTGAAAAAAACACTATATAATACCAAAGTCGCGCCCCTTCCAGTTTCCCTCATGGGACCTTATTTCAGAAAAAAGTTGAGAGACAAAAAATGTTCGATTCCCATTTAAATTGTCATATGATGTTTGTCAATTTACAGGATAATTATCCCATTTTTTTTTTTAGTTTGTCATAAAAATAATGAAATATAAGGCTGTGAAAACCACATAGTTATAAAGACTACACAGCCAACAGTTGCATTAGTGACATCATCATGTTGAATGCTCAGCAAAGCCCGTAGCTTACAAACCCTGCAGAGCTGGTCCTATTTATTAGCAGCTCACAAAACTGACAAACTACCCTTTCACATAACTGCAATTGTCAATATGGCCAGATTTATTGTGATTTTCATTATATATATATTTTTAGAACCTTTTCTGTACGAAGTTGGCAGCCATGTTGGCGTTGGTGATGTTTGGAGCCTTTAACACAAAACTGGACGATATTTTACTTGAATTACGACAAACTGCGACTTTCTTGATTTGAAAAATGATCTATAAAAGGATTTATATTGGATTGGATTGTAGGTGGCTTTGGGAGGATCTTTCTCTCAGGGAACCTCAATGTATTGAGTCATTAGGTTTTATATAAACCTGTGGAGTCCATACCAGCTCAAGCACACGCTGCCATTAAAACAAAGGGGGGGCATACCAAATACAAAGATATTGTGAAATTCTGGGTTTTGCCCACCTCAGCTTTCTACTGTTGCAGTAAAGTTCCCTCCTTAATGACTCTACACTGCAAGCCCTGCTCATGACATTTGGAATATGCAGTTAATTTCAGAAGTCATTAATTTGAGCTGATAAACTCTTTGAAATTATTATTCTTTCTGTCTTTATTGCTTCACATCTCAGAACTATTGTCCGCATGACACACTGCTATTAACCCTTGTATGCTATTTGGCTCAAATTGACCTGTTTCAAATTTTTACAAGAAGAAAAATGGTATGTATACATTTTTTTCTACCTGAAACTCAGTGGCCTTAGCGTATTTTCTGTGATTAACATGTATAAAACAAAAAAAGTTATTGAGCACACATGCTAATATACCCCACATATTAACAACCTTCAAAGGTCTTCAGGTCAGTTTGACCCGCATACACAGAAACACACAGAAACTCTGCTGGAGCAGCCCAAGAGCCACCAGCAACACCAAAACAAAACACACTTCCACTGTTAATTGTGTTCTAGTAGAGACTGATTGCAATCATCATCTCTATTGTTTGAAATTGAGATAAAACCAATTTATATTAATGGTTTATGAAGTAAAATTTTATATCGGCATAGTTTTTAAAACCCCAAATATGTCCTGGGTCAGTTTGACCCGAGGGATACCAGAGGGTCCCAAAAGTGAAAACAACACAAGGGTTAAAACAACAGAAAACTAGCCCTTGGTTTTTCCCCATAACTGTCAAACAAGCACAAACATGCACTGTGATTAATTAAAGGTTTAATTTGTGAAATATGGCTAGAATTTGAAGGAAGCTCCCAAAATATAGGTGCTAGTATATCACCAAAGTAACCAGTGTTGGGAATAACGACGTTACAATAAACAGCATTAGTAATGCAATATATACAATGATAGGCAGGTATGTTGTTGAGAACATGCGCCCTCTATGTACAGCTGACTCAGACTCTGTCAGAGCCTCATTGGTAAAATACCGGGGAGAGCAGGAGCCGGTCCGCCATGCAGAAAGACATTTTCTAAATACATAGATTCTAAGTACGCTAAAATGAATGTCGAGCTCAATAGGCAATAGTTACGCTTCCTGGTAACTAATTACTTTTATAGTGGGGTAATTCAGCTACTAACTCAGTTACTTTTTGGGAGAAGTAACTAGTAATTATAACTAATTACTTTTTAAAAGTAACATGCCCAACACTGATAGTAACTGATAACTACGGGAAGCCGTTTAGCCTGCAGCTGTCATATTCCTCCCCGCTAAAATAACTCTTGCGGTAAAAAGTGGTTTCACAGACAGGAGGGGGCTAGCTGGTTAGCTAACTCCAGTAGACATCTCTGCAACACGGTACAGATACCTCTTCGACGCAACAGTTGTTTGCTTACATCCTGCTGACAATGCTGGTTCATTTTTGCCGTATTTGAAAAAAAAAAAGATAAAGGTGGCCGCATTTTACAAATTGCCACTTGAAGACAGCACGCCATGGACAAAACGGTCCTGTCCTACATAAAGTCCTTCTTAAGTGAAGTATGTTGGAGCACAATACATTTAGCTCCGCATAACTTCTACATCATTTTTAAGTGGTAGCCCCTCTGTCTACTGACTCCACACTCCTTTGCTTGTGTTTGGCACCATCTGGTTTAGCACTTATTGGGTAAGCTTGTTACTGTTGCTTTGTCAGCAGCTGGTTTTGCAACGTCACAACTTTAACTAGATTGAGTGTAATCTCATGGTGACACCTGTCTATGTCACAAGTCTGACAGGGGTTGGATTGGCCAAATGCCAGATTTCTGACCGGAAAAAATTCACTTGTTAAATTGTGTTATGTGCTCACTGAGATATAGCCACACAGGCACCCTTCACTCATGTCTCTTCCAGTTTTAGCTCACCTTTCAGTTCATTTGATTGATTAAAATACTTTATTTGTATCCGTGGGGCAGTTTAAGCGGCTGCGTGCATGCCCTATGCACAAATTCTCAGCAGCCGTTAGCACCTGATGCCTCTTTCGCACAATGAATTGTGGACAGTAATGTCAAGTGTTAAAGAATAATTCAAAACAAAAACAATTTGAAAAGAACAATTTATTTCCGTCAGTTTCTTTATTGCTCACATCCGTGTTGCGTGTACTTATCAACCATCTCCACCATGCCTGAGCAGGTAAGCTTGTGTTTCTGACTTTTACACTCAGCTTCTGAGGGCCAGTATTCGACCCAGGTTCTCTCTCCGAGTACATACTCATACCTGAGGAGGGAAAAGGGGGAAAAACACATTAGGTCTCGGGGGATGACCAGAAAAATCATCTTCACCACGACATGTGAAATGGTGACGAGCAAAGCAGACACACACACAAACACAGTAAACTCACGTCTGACTCTGTTCGTCTGTTCGTCTCTCGGAATCACCCATGATGAGGTAGGTTTTCCCCTTTCTCAGATCTAAAGCCTCTCTGCAGTGTGGATTACTGAGGAATGTGCGCAGTTTACCCAGAGGACCCACATCATTACCTGTATATTGTAGGAAGAGAACGTGCTTCAAGGAAAACTATGGTTTATTAAGCACAGGTTTTTTCATTTAATGTAACTCTTTTGTAGCTGCCATCTTTTTCAGCGGTTATGATAACATTGTATTTTCTAAATGCTGAGTTTTAGGAGCAGAGGGACAGCAGTCCAGCCATTGGCAGACAGACAAATGTATGGCAAGATGGGGAAGACAAGTCTAGCCAAACTTACTCTGAGGAGAACACGAAGGCAAGTGGTAAAGTGGTGAAAGTGGAGTTCATGGTGGCCAAACAATTCAGAAAGGAAAAAAATATGTGGTGTTTCACCTCTCAGAGGGAAAGTAAACATTTGGTAGTTCAAACAGTTCAAGAGAAATAACTACCCACCTTCCTTGATGACTTCCAGGACCCGCACTGTGTAAATGTCGGTGGCCAAGCTGTCTGTAAACTCTTCCAGTCTCACTTTGTACGCTGGGGACGGACAAGAAGCCGTTTGCTCATTTGCTCCCTCTCATACTGATTCTCTCAATTCGTCTCTCACATTCTGACACAAACACAAACACTTACCGAAATCTATTCTGCTGTTCAGTTCAGTCTCACAGACCTTAGCTGTGCGGTCAGCATTGCTTATGTTGCCCTTCTTCTGCATACTGCAGTTCTCTGAGAGTACACAATAGGCACAAGGTAAATGCAACACAGATGGTCTGATTAAATAAGCACTTGTAAGCATTGTGCCCCCATTTTATCTAACTTTCTGCCAGTTTTGCAATCAGCAATGCCCTCCCTCCTCTCTACGTCACCACGCGTCCACGACTCCTTCCTTTTTGATTGGATAAATTGTGCGGGGATACCAGATAATGTATTTTCTCATTTACTGCATGAGCACAAGGAGAAGGATCATGAGTTTCTGACCAAACACTCTACAACACACTGTCAGAATATACAGCGATTTAACACTTAAAAGGAAAACAACATTTACAGCAACTTTAAATATGTCAGTGACTTATTCTGAAATGCTGACTGCTGCTTTGATCCAACAGGATCCTGCCGGTTATTGTTGCCTCTGGCAGAAAGTTCTGCTAACAACATAGGAATTAATGATGCCACATGACCATCTCCCTCACCAGATCTTAAAGGTGCAAAATGTAAGAATTTACAGCATTTCACCAGGTTAAGCTCTAAAATGCTGCCAACAGTAGCTTCCATTAGGCGCTTTGCTGTAACAAATTTATGTGAAGAGAAGTTAGATTATGTCATCAGTTAGACATCATCCTGTTTACCTTCAGCACATGTGCATACATCCCCTCTGCAGAGCCGCAGGAGCTGTCCAGCTCTCCTCTCTGGATGGTAGAATTTCATACAATGTGTCTCTGCAATTAGAAAGACAGATATCTGGATGATTGTAGCACATTTGAAAATGTACATTGTGTATCTGGAAACTGTAATGTCATTTTATCAACCCTGCCAGATTTCACACGCATGTGTTTGTGCATCACAGACAGAGCCAGCATGCGTTTTGTTGTCTCACGGTTACTTTGTTGACCGTCGTTGTGTTCATAGACCGACACAGCAGCTGGTTGTAAGACGCCCACATTCAGCTTCTGATGGATCCTAAATGTGATCTCTTCTGGTCGAGTGTGAGAGACCTGCAGAGAGGTGTAAATAAAAGGTAAGATAAAGAGGAAAGGAACACAGCAGAGAGAACAAATATACAGGAAGGAGACACTGATGTCTCACCTTGTTCAGGTAGATGATGACAGATCCTGAGTCAGCAGTGTATTTTGAAATAGTGCGGGCACGTCCCTTGGATAGCTAAATAGAAACACACAAGCTCAAAAATGCATTTTAATGTTTGAACACAAAAGTGTGTATGTTTGTGGGCTTGTGTGTGTGTGTCATACTAAGCTCAGGTCGTTTGTGTGAACGGTGAAGCCAGTTAACAAACCAACATCCAAGAGTGACATGGCTGCATCGCGTTTCTTGTCCTTATACCTGTATAGAAAATTGACAGAATAATTGAAATAGGGAAGAAACGCCCATCATCAAATATTAAGAGACATTACCACGATGAGGCTATATAACTATTGACAGCTCTGAAACAAATGTTTCAAATATAACTTTAAATTAATTGACTATTATTTTGTGGTGAGACTGCTTTGAGAGCTGCTGTTTCCAGGGTCAAAAGTTAACATTAAATCAACATTATTTTTTAACACTGTGCAAAACTGATAAAAACAGCTATTTCGACATGATGTTGCTCTTTATGTTAGCCTTTAAGTCAAAATAGACAAAAACTCCTCAAAGTACACAGAAAAATAGAACTCTTAATGTTATGACTGGGCAAACTCTATGAGCTGAGGAAGATTGTGTGATAACAGATTTAGTTTCAAGTAAATGACAAAAACGTTGTGAAAATGGTCATAAATAATGAAGCAAGCATGGACATGTGGTGATTACAAAAAATTGTAGCATTGTAAAGCAAACAATAGAAATTAAAAAGAGAATCAGACACCGAAATGGGGAGAGGGGAAATGATGCTGGTTAAAAAAAATTCTGTATGAAGATATTTTAATGTCATTTTTCTGTGACTTCTTCGTTGTACTTACAAAACCAATATTTTCAGCCTGTATATCTTCTCATCCTCATCCATTTTGTCTGCAGGAACAAAATATTACATGAGCACAAAATCTTTTCCAATGAAAGAAAACCTGATGAAAAGATTGGACGGACGGCAAAAAGCCTTTACAGAGCTGACCAAAACCTACAGATAAAATGACAAAACAATTTACCTGGGATAAGCTCCACTGACAAGTTAAACTTCTGACAGTCACTGTCCTTTTCTTTAGGCAGAGCGTAATACAGCGACACCATCTGTCACATAGATAAAAGTGCATCTTGTTATTAGAAAAGCCAATAGGCATCTCTATGACATAGTCATCACACATGGTAAAAAGAAGTCTCAAGCCTCATCTGAGATAAAAGACTTTAAAAAAATAAGTGGACATAGTATTTAGGTATGAAAAGTGAAGACAATGCAGAAGTGCCTAAAGCCTGCCTTCTTTCTAGAGGCCGACAGGCGGCGACTTAACTGGTAATTAAAAAAAGAGATCTGATTTAATGTAAGCTCACGAGAACCCTACTTCTCGCTTGATTTATTACCACAGTCAACAGTTTCCCTAATGAGTTTATGATCTACAGCAGATTGCTGGTTTCAAGTGTTCTTCAATATGGCATGATGTTGATTTACTTAATTCATTGAGGAACACTCTCGTCATTTGCTTAAATCATTTATTGCGACAAATGATATACAGTTAGGCTTGGCACTGAAGTCTCCGCTCAAGGAGCTCCCCGGATTTGACTAGCAGCATGCTAGGTCAATCTGGGGAGCGCAATGCATACCCCCGCAGGAGTAGAGGCGTAGCAACTTGATAAATTGAGCCGTTTTAGACTCAGAATAAGCAGGTGGAGGCTGGGGTGGTGGTGGCAAGCTTGCCAGCAGTGGCGATGTGCGTGCAGCAGTGTCGAAGGAGAGATCAGTGAATGACGGCTTGGGTTTAAATGGACCGCCTAATTTGGAAAAGTGACTGTGGTTGGTTGGAGACTGGAGCTGATCTGATCAGCTGGCTGTCAGCTGACTACAGCTGGGGCTTATGACTTCCGTGTCCTGCATGAATTTGCGCTGAGCTTCATTTATGGTCCCAATTAGAGCAAAGTAAACAATAAAGCAGGGTCTGCTGTAGGCCGATCTGTAAATCAGGACAGAGGCATAGCAATGTGCATCCATGGTACTTTGTGCATTTAAATAGACATGACCTTAAAGTTCTGGTGTTGTTCCTGTTTTCCTTTGGAACCCTTTCCCAATGTGTTTTCAGTTCATGAAAGTTCATGAAAGATACAAACATCTCATTCAGCCTTCCTGGCGAGTCAACTGTTCTTTTTTTCTGGTAACTATATTTTGTTATAAACGTCTTTATCACCAGCCAAAATAGCTTTCCAATCAATATCACCATCAACATGAATTAGCGATGCACCCTGCTCACCAAGCAATCTAGCTATCAGTGTTGGGCAAGTTACTTTCTAAATGTAATGCATTACCTATTACTAGTCAGTATAATTGAGAGTAATAAGTTACTTTATAATAGTAAAAACATAGTTCGCCGAACTATGAGTAGGCACTATAAATGAAAGCGTGTAATATTGCTTGCTACAAACCTGGTCTGTATCACCTATAGAACCTTTTTGCCGCCATTCAGAACATATTGTTTACCGCCATTTATCATCTGTTCTGCCATGAGTCTGTGAGACGGGACATTGCACCCACCTAACCCAGCTACCCACCCATACGCAACTGAAAAAAACTAAATGTTGAAATCTAAACAGCATAAGGTGGGAAAACAACAACAACAACAACAACCAAAAACACCAGGCAGGAAGTATAGACAATACGTATCTGTTGAAAGTCGATGGACCAAGTGAGCGATGCACTCACAGGACAATATTCACAACATAGATTAAATCTATGAAAACATATTTGATATATTTAACTGTTATTATATTATCTTAGATTTGATTCTTTTGATTTCAGGACCCTTGCGGACTAAAGGAATACAAATTATTGAGTAGTGGACATAAATTAGGACTTTATAATATCTATCTTTGTAGCTTTTAAAGGGAGGGAGTCACAACTTTTTTTTTTCCTATGGTTTCTGTCCGATGAACCAAACAACTGAATTGTGGAAAATCTAACCGATCTAACTATGTGTATCATGGCTAAACTGACATTTATATTGTCATGATGAGCCACTTTGAACTAGCTTGACAAGTTGGAACAGGTTGAAAAACATCGATAAACACTTAACTTTGGGTGGTAAGGCATTATGGACTTAGTAACTGTAATAATATTGCTGCAAAACCTATTTGAAATGCATAATAATACTCTGTTAGTGCTTAAAGTAATACATTACTGTCATGCATTATTTTTGTAGCGCTTTACTCCCGACACTACAAGTTAGAGCTAATGGTATTTGGCCCCACTGGGCTGCTAGCCAGTGTTGATTGCACTGTGATCTCAGTAATATCCATCCCTCACTCCTCCCCAGCTCCACATTTCCTCCTAATATGGTCGCTTTTAGCGCCAAAAAGCCAAGATGGATTCAACAAAAAAACGCCAAACTCCCATCCACTCCCATACGGTCTTGTATATATGTCTGAGATTCAGAAAAGGACACATCAATAAACAACAGATGTTAAAACATTTCTTTTTTTTTTTTTACTTACTGTCACTGTTGCTTCACCTTTGCCCATGGCAGTCACTTTCACTCTCTGGTTGATATTATTGATCTGTGTGAATTTAAACATGGCCACACACACACACACAAATACACAGATAAACACAGGTCAACAGTAGAAACAACAGGGAAGCATTAATGAGCCATTGTGTGTGTGTGTGTGTGTGTGTGTGTGTGTGTGTGTGTGTGTGTGTGTGTGTGTGTGTGTGTGTGTGTGTGTGTGTTCTCACTTTAGATGTTCTTGTGGCATAGAGGTTATCCCTGTTGAAGTTGTACTTGGTAGGCTTTGACCTGCCTGGCAACAAGATGTCCACATTCAGATCATACTCTGGCCCTTTCGGACTGGTCCAGAACTCAGATACAGCCTGGTACACCATTATAGTAGCCTAGAGATGGGCAAATATAGTAACAACAAGAAACAATAAAGTACTATATATGATAAAATGTTTAAGCTACGAAATAAAATTAAATACTGAGGTAAATAAAAATTAAATGCTTGAGGTATCGTGGAGTGAAGCTAAGTGGAACATATAGTGCAAGAGGATAAAGTGCAATTTTATTTACATAAATAATAATAATAAAGTGCAAAAATTATGTGTGTGTTTGAGAATAAAGAAGAGACGGGTAGCTGAGAAAAGGAATCAATGGTTTGAGGTCAGACTACTTAAAAAACAAGTGAACAGTGGTGAAAAGATATAGATGTAAAATGAGAGGTCTGCGTTACCTGAGTTGATCCATAGCCTCCGTCCTCTCTCAGCTGTTTGTTGAACCATCTGACAACTGGTCTGGCGTCGTCAAATGCCTTTATTCACGAAAAGGCAATAGTTGAATCAGTGTGTTTGACTGTGCATGAGAATGTTTTTTATTATTATAGTGAAAAGAGAGAAAAAATGTGTTAGCTTGTTATAGAGCAGAACTATCACTTATGGTTATAATGTGCTACATGACAGTTTAAAAAGCCTACCTTATATTTCCAGACTAAATGTCTTTTTTCTATCTTGGCAAGATGAAATTTGACTTGTACAAGCAATACACAACAAAGGCATCATGTCTGCTTTAGCAATTTAAAAAATTATTGTGTGTATGTGTCATCATGGCAAAATGTGGTCCTGGAGACACATTTTGCAGCATAGGGAACTGTGCCTCAAAAGGTAGGGAACTACCACTATAAGCAGGTTTAAGTAATTTGCCAAGTTTTTTCTAAATGTCTGTCTGTGAACAGATTTTAGTCATCATGATGGTGTCACAGCTGTGCAAGGTGCAGTCAGGAAACTAAACAGGTGTGTATTTGAGATCAAAATAATGTCAGAGTTTCAATATCAGCATGCTAATCTAAAAATGCTTAAAATAGCCTCTTTTCATGACCTCTGAGTTACTAAATGATGAAGAATTTGCTTCTTTTTTTTTAAATCTATAAGTGTCTAAAAATATAATTTTCTGAAAGGTTCACCCTGATTCCCCTGGAGAGTTTCCTCTGTCATGTCAAGTTTAAAACAGTGTTTAATTGAAAAAGTTTGAGATACTAGAAGCAGCCTCTCTGATAACATTTCTGATAACATTCTGGTCTAACAAACACGCAACTAGTCCTAAAGTGAATACATTTTAAAAAAGTGACTTTTGTAAATGAGAGAAAAAGAGAGGGAGCCATTATCACAGAGACTCTGAAGCTTATTCCACCCCAACATGTGCGTGAGGCCCACTACGATGGAAACCAGTCAACACAACAACACGGCTGTGCCAGCTCAGTACTTTACTGTACAAGGTGGATTTCAGTCTGTGTAAAGTGATACTGGCAAAATGGGAAACATTGTTTTAATGATCAATATAACTAAGATGACCATTTTAAAATTGTCAGCTGTAAATCTTTGTGGTCATTAAAATGCTTGTCTTCACCAACCTTCTACCCTTTAGTCTGGTACCATGAAAGATGTCTCTACTGAATGCTTTTGAGGCTGCTGACATTCAGATACAGGTAACTGGGACATGCTCACCTGGGCCTTCACCAGAGCAAGAAGAGCGTAAGCTGTGGCCTCCAGTGTGTAAACACGACCCCTAGGAACCTGCCAGTGGGACAAGTCTGACCAAAACAGACACATTTTTGTATTACTATTCTGCACTCATGGCAAGCCAAGAGCCTATATGTACTTCAGAGGACAAACTATGTACATGGCCAGTTTCTATATTTTAGTCTTATTTCATCATCACTTTTCATGTGAAAATGTATGTGAATATTGCTCTAGAAAGAAACCTCGGGAAGCAAACTTAAAGAGGATCTCCTGGTTCAGTTTGTTTTCATTGGCCAGGGCATATGATGTCATGGCCACAGCATACGGGTTGGTGAGACTGGGAAGACGTTTCTCCAGGTAGGCCACCGCTTTGTCTACACTGCTTGACAGACTCTGGACAGAAGGGGACGAAAAGGAAGGAGAAGGAGAATCAGGTTAGAACAGATCAATAGAACAGAGAGTTAAATCATTGTACAGTAATGTTATCTGCTGTGACTACTGGTAGAGATATGGGGTAGGAAATACAGGTCGACCAGGATATCACAGGACTAACACACATGCATATTAACACTCAGTGTCAGCATCGAGTCTGAATAAGATTATTGTTGTCAAAAATATCTGTTTGTTGATATTCAGAAAATGTACTACAGGTACAGACAGAATGTAAAGAAATGATAGTTTTCACATTATGACGTTTACATACTGTGCTGCAGAGATAGTCAGCATGTGAACCAGCTGTACGGTTATATACGCGGGTCGGTCAGGCCACATGCAATAATACTGTAATATTCTAAACAAAATGTCCTTTTCATTCAAAACAACAAAAATACGAACTAAAATAAAATGTCATTTCCATTTTGACATAAATTGAAATACATTGTTGAATATTTCCTTTTGTTTGCCTTCAAACATTGTGTCCATCACTTCCGTCATGCATTCTATTATTGTTTCTGCATCTGAGAATGGCTTCTTGTGCTTACCCAAAATCCACACCACTCTAAGTGAGCACTCTGTTGCTTTTTGTTGTTGTGTCATAGATGTGACAAGAATCCTGCTTGCAGCTTGATATGACGATTTCAGTGCATTTATTTTTGTTGTTCTTACCTCTGAATTTTGAGGAAATGTCTCTTAAAAATTCGTATGCTTCGTCTCATAATGCCGTTTCAAATTGGAAATCTTCATCACAGCTATAGTCTCCTGACATATTTAGCACATGGGTCTTATGGTTGGAAGGAGAATGAATGCACATTTTTCAGTCCATTCTTCTTTGAATTGCCGATTTTCACTGTCCACTTTTGTTTTAGCAGTTAACGTGGAACACACCATTTTCGTGCAATCTAGGCTCCTACAGCTGGCAAAATGTCAATATGCGAACCAGAGTCCTGCACGGGTTCCAGTACCCGCAGGTGACCCGCACAATTTGGATGAAACGGTGAAAAATGAAAAAACTGTTTCCGACATGGGTGCGATCGGGTCGGATGGCTGGAGAGCACGGGTCGGGTTTTGCATTGCCATTTTCAAGGCGTCACGTGCAAACCCCCCAGAACTCCCATTCCCCACACTGGCTTACTTTCATTTTTAAAAATTGCTTCCCACTAATTTCGGGTCGGGCGTCAGTATCAATTTATAGCGGGTCAGCTTCGGGTGCGGAATGTAATTTGTGCTACTGTCAGAAAACGGGTCGGATACGGTTTTAATTATGGCGGGTGCGGGTTTGCAAAATAAGACCCGTGCAGGACTCCGATGCAAACTGCTCCAAAAACGAAAGTGAAAGTTAATAATTGCGCTGGCAGCAGTGAGTGACCCAGTTGTCTGTGTATCGTTGGCATGGAAACAATTCCCGGTATACACGTGCTGACCCAACCAAAACATATGGTGAAGGAATAAATAGTTCAGGGGCCACAAATAGGAGGCTGGCAGGCCGGATGCGGCCTGGGGGCCACCTATTGAGGACCACTGTTATATATTAATGTCATATTATTTAACCGTGGGACAACATCATTAGTTACAGTTCTAACTGTGGTGTAGGGTCAGTAAATGAAGAGGTAGAAGAGGTGAGGGAAAATGAAGACAACCTTGTTTGGAGGTGAGGTACTCACACTGACGGTGGCAGCACATAGTGTGCGTGACTCCTGCATGGCAATGAGGCAGAAGGCCGTCATGGAGGCATCTGAATCTGTGCCATTCACATCACCCTACACGTGCACATGGACAAGAACAAACATGTCAATACAATCTTTAGTATTAACATGATATAAGGCTGCAACAATTACTCGAGTAACTCGAATAATTCGATTACAAAAAATGATCGAGGCAAAATCTCTGCTTTGAGGCTTCGTTTAATTCCTAGCACCCCCGTTATGTGGCCTGCTTAACTCAGGGATAATTTTTCCACATGGACTGTTATTGCAGACACACACCGCTACATTCAGAATTGAGTAGGCGCGATGGCGGAGAGCCAAGAAGCCGTGCGTAAAAGTCAGAGAATGTCCAAAGTTTGGGATCATTTCGCACATAAAAAAGAAGATAACAAAGTGCAACGTGTCTACTGCAGAGCAGAACTGGCGTACCACAACAGCACGTCAACAATGATTCAACACATGAACCGAAAGCATCCAGTTAGCACCAGCTCGCCAAGTGTCGCCGACACAAGCTAACGTAAACATTGATGTTAGCTAACGGAGCCTTCCATCGCTAGTTAGAACGTATGGTATGTGTGGAGGCTGTAGCCTGGTGTCGGTTTGGCTAGATATCATGTTAAGATGTGGAAACTACTTTGTGTTAAATTGCAAGAGAGTAAATAGCCTACACCAAATAACTCCCCCCCCCACACACACACTCATCTCATCTGTCTCACTCTCCCTCACGCACGGGTGCATGCATAAACAAACACACACCTTTACTCCCGGTGTTAGGAATAGTTGGAATAAATACCTGTATGTTTTTTTTCAGGAATAAAAGCCAATAGCTTGGTCTATTTAACAGGCCTGTCATTTTCGTTACGCATTATTTGGTATTGTTGTTTAATAATGCAAAATTATTTTTTATTAGATTACTCGATTAATCAATGGGATAATCGGTAGAATACTCGATTCTAAAAATTTTCGATCTTTGCAGCCCTAATATGATAAATATCACACATGTTTTTATTCATACAAGATGAGAGTCAATGACATGTAATTTGGATTCTATTCTTTGTTTTGCCTCAAGTTGAAGAGTTGAGTTAATGAAATCAGTGCACGCACCATCATCTCTCTGTGGTAGACTTTTCCAGCTTCATTAAACATGCCATTAGGTTGCTGTGCGTTGATAATCAGAAACTTGACAGCTTCACAGACGACGTTCCTTTCCACTGCCACCAGATTGTTGGCCATGGCAAACACCTTGGCAACATAAGCTGTCAGCCTTTGAGAGGAGAGGAGAGGAGTGGCTGTTGTAATAATTTCCTTTATTGCACATGAAATACACCTATAGTCAGGACTGACATGAGTTCATGTGTGCTCGCAGGCCTCACCAGGTGCTGCTTTGTTGATCAGTATACCCAGCAAAAGACCCATCATATTTTTGGTAGTTAAGTTCATTCTTGTAACCTACATAAAAAAAACATCATCTGAATCTCTGTAACTTCAGTGAGAGGGCAGTAGCATCATGCTATCTGTGCTAGTAGATACATTTGTATGAGCTTACCGGTCTTGATGTGTTCGAGGCCTTCAGCACGTTTCTCAATGACTTCAGGTTCCCACTGGTTGGTTTGGTCCAAATATGTGATTGCAATGAGAGGCAGAGTCATGCGGATCATGTTCTCCTCTCCGCAGCCCGAGGGCTGTTTGATTAGCTGATCCATTGATTTTCCATTTATGCTATTCTTGACAATATTTTCATGCTCTTTTCCTGCAAACATTTACACAAAAAGTTAGGTCATAGATTGCCACTAAGAAAACGGAGGAAAAACAGAAACAATTTCCCCAAACACCGATCAGCCATAACATTATAACCACCAAACTAATATTTTGTAGGTTCCCCTCTTGCCACCAAAACAGCTTTGACCTGTTGAGGTGTGCTGTGGTATCTGGCACCAAGACATCAGCAGCAGATTCTTTAAGGCCTGTAACTTGTGAGATGGGGCTTCGATGCATTGGACTCGTTTATCCAGCACATCTCCCAGATGCTCCATTGGATTGAGGTCTGGGAAACTCAAGAGTTAAGGTCCTTGAACTCGTTGTTGTGTTCCTCAAACCATTACTGAACCATTTTTGCAGTGTGGCACGGCACATTATCCTGCTTAAAAAGGCCATTAGGGAATACTGTTTTCATGAAGGGGTGTACTTGGTTTGCAACATTTTTTAGGGAGGTGGAACAAGTCAAAGTAACATCCACATGAATGGCAGGACCCAAGGTTTCCCTGCAGTACTTTGCCTAAAGCATCACACCGCCCCCCACCGGCTTGCCTTCTTCCCGTAGTGCATTCTGGTGCCATCTCTTCCTGCAGGTAAGTGATGCACACATAACCCGCCATCCACATGATGTAAAAGAAAACGTGATTCAACAGAAGAGACAGCCTTCATCCAATGTTCTGTGGTCAAATTCTGATGCTCACGTTCCGATTGTAGCTGCTTGCAGTGGAGAGGGTTCAGCGTGGGCACTCAAGGAACGAGCAAGCTGTGATGCAGCATAGCATAAGTTCCCCACACACATCAATGAGCCTTGGATGCCCATGACCCTGTTGTCCTTCCTCAGACCACTTCCGGTTAGTACTAATCACTACAGACAGGAAACACCCAAAAAGACATGCAGTTTGGCCCTAGTCAAAGTCGCTCAGATCCTATTACCTGCCTATTTTTCCTGCTTCCAACACATCAACTGCAAGGACAAAATGTTCACTTGCAGCTTAATATATCCCGAGCACTGACAAGTGCCATTGTAACGAGGTAATCAATGTCATTCTCCTGTCAGTGATTATAATGTTGTGGCTGATTTATACTACAAGCACCTTACCACACACCATGCCATCTATATATCTTACCCATCACGGAGATCTGTGTGCTCGTAGGTGTGTTTGGAACAAAATCTTGCACAGGGATTCTACTGTTGATAATTTCTACATGTTTGCCATCTAAAAGTTAGAAGAGATTTGGGTTTAATTTGCAAATAATAAACAAATGTTGCAACATTTTAATTAACAGGGCAAGTAGAAGTAAAATCAAGGGTTGGAGCTGTGTTTTTGTCCTCCAGAGGCAGCATAGCCACCGTTTATCTCTCTAACCCTGCCAGAAAAGTCGTTGAAGCATGGCCACTGTCAGTTATGTAAGCTATTGCGCCCCATCGCATGTTGTCACTTGTTCCCATTAATGTCCCTCATGCTTTCATGTCCAAAACTATGGCAAGAACAGTTAAATAATGTTTGCATTAATCCTAATCCTGACATTTTGTAGAAAGGGCTGCTTGGTTGGAAAATAATACTGAAAAACAATATGTTATGAAAGGATAGCTTTCAAAATTGTTGGTAGTACTACTATTAATGGCCTGTAAATTAAAATGTTACAAAAGAGATTACAACATTATTGTGCTTTTTTTCATGCTTCAGCTGCTTAACAAGTAAACTCACCGAAACCCTTTTTTGTCGGGTTGAGAGTTACAGTCTGAGGATGTTTAATCAGTATGCCTTCAGGCTGGAAAAACAACAGTTAGGACAGACATCAGGAATCACAGATATTTCTTAGAAGGTTTAATATATTTTTAGTCCATTGAATTGTAGCAGTGTATTATGTATATGTGTACATATTGTGTAATTAATATGTATTTTAAAAAAAAAAAGGTTTTAAACCTTATCATATAGATGTGGACAATAGAAGAAAAGCTCTGAACCCACAACATGGAGTGTGTTGCTCTTACCACCACCCGCAGCGTCTTCATGACTCCATCACTGAGATGTGAGTCTCGCACAGCTGCTTTGACCTCAATGTGGTATCCCCCTTCCTTTGTGGGGATAATTACAAAGGGTACAGTTCGTGTAGTTTGGGGCCCAACTTTGACCTGCTGGACATATTTTCCACGCTTAGAAGCTACGCTGCACACATCTGCCGTCTCAGTCAGCTCTACGAGCACCTTGAAGACAAGACGGAGATAACAATTTCATGACCTCTATGTCTTTACACAGAGAACAACATGTGTCTTAAATAAGTTACCAGCTCCAGTACTTACGAAGAATAGAGCCTAAACAAATCTTCTATGAATGGTCACATTTTCATGTGAGAGTTTTGTAAGTATTTCCTTAAATTGCTTCCCTAGATTGGTTCATGAAAAGTTGGGTCCTGTCCAGACTTACCGTGGCAGGATCAGGGCTGATGTTGTGGAGGACTGTTTTAACTTCTATCTGCTCTCCTCGGACAGCTGAGTAGGGCATCCTGAGATCAATGAAGAAGTCCTTTTTCACAATTACCTCTAATGGTTCGGCTACACAGATACCTTGAAAGAGAACAGGAAAGAAACAACATAGCTAAGACAGCGGTGTAGCTTGGTGAGGGACAGACTAAATGAAATCACCAGCACCACAACAACTAAAACACAAGATTTTCATCACTGAATCCTCACCGTGAGTTCTTGACAGACTAATGCCAATGAACTGCCAGGTTGTGATTGAGTCTTGCAGAGGAATTTTTTTCTGAAATGTCGTGGTGTCACTGAAATGAAAGAAAAATGGTGCGTTTTATGTACTCTCAATTTTGATGTGAATATTTCTGTTGACTCACCAGTTGTGTCTGTCTTTAGGGCAAGGAGGCAGTTGGATTTCTGTCCACAGCCAACTTTCAGGGAACTTGGTACGAGAAACAATTTCACTGGTGTCCATGTAACTGTCATCCTCTTCACCTAAACCATCATCAAAATTGTTACCATTATATTGTATCCTAATTAGCAGTATGACCATGGATAGTAACCACCCAGGACTTCCTTCCATCCCTTGTGTCCGTCTCTTACTTCGAGCCAGTTGGAGGCTATCCTCCTTCCTTTCAGCACGTTGGCTTTCCATCTCCTTGCAGCAGTGCAGGAAGGCCTCGACACAGGCTTCACCGTCCCCAATGTACTCGCTGCGCATCTCACATGAGTATGAAACAGGGACGTCCCTAATGCCATCCAAACAACAGTCACGCTGCAATTGGTCTTCATATTGACTCGCTGGAAAGAAAGATTGTGGGGACACACAACGGTAAAAAAGGATGACGTGCGAGCAAAGTTGCAGATTATTATGAAAAATAAGCTGCTCAATCAAAGGCTTAAGTCACCAAAATAGTTAAAAAGTAGCAACATTTTAATGTTCATTTATGATAAGGATTCATATACACATATAAAAAGTCTTGTGTTATATCAGTCCAATTCGGCAAAACTCAAGCCATAAGATCAAATATGAGAAAATAAGAGAAACAGATTGTGAAAGAGTTTTAACTTGCTCTATCTATCCACAATTACATGGTATGGTAAAAAAAAATAAATAACAGTATTGTGAAAGACATGAACACGAGATGTGACTATAAACTTTTTCGAGAGCCTGGACTGTGTGGCAGAAGATGGCTGGACGATCGGCAGGTTATTGGCTAGTTTAGAGCTGTGCCTCTTACCTAAGCTGCCGGTGACATCCCCTAATGGAGTGGATCGTTTCTTCCTGCTCCTGCTGGGGGCTGGGCAATTCAATTCTGGAAACGCAACAATATAAGATCTTCAACAGAACCCAACAAGTTTAGACCTAGACTTGATTTCTGGTATAGTTGATGGAAGATACTTAAAATCAAGTTATTTAGCTGGTAGGATGCAGGTTGTATCACAAACACGCTCCAAACACACAAAATGACAATGGAAATATTTCGTGAGCGTGGGCGCTGTAGCCAAGTCCCACCTACTTCAGAATTACTAGGGTTATCTGGTTTTACATACATTATATTGATAGAAATACAAAACTATATACAGTTAATTTAGGCAGCGTTCCCCGGAAAGAAAGAAATGGCCTATGCATACATACTTAGTGATATTTCATTGGTATTATATTGAAACCTGAGAAGGGTGTATACAGGGACGTGTTTGCATGTTTGACTAAAGCAGTCATTCACAGCTGTATTTGTTATCATGTGCTTTCCCTGTCTCACCTTAACCCTGGCTCCTAGCTGACAATGTGACATTTGGAAGGAACGGGCTTAGCAGGTGGAGGAAAAAGAATGAGACTGGAGACTGATGTATTATCACCTTGTCGGTATGTAGTCCCAGAAGCCAAGTTGGACTGGAACAACAGCCCAGCATCGGAAAACACACTTATACCATCCTTCCCTCCACCTGGTGTGCAGCCGGTGTCGTATGTCTCGACCATGTCCCATACCTGAGATAGTGAAGGTAATTCACACAAGAAAATACAAACAGACAAAGTTAAAACAGATGTGGAGGTAAAACATGGTATCCATTAATCCTCGAGTCAGTGGTTCAATCCTCAGATCATCCACGTGATGAAGCATTCCTGAGGAAGACACTGAAACCAGAACGTCTCCAGATGGCTACACCTTGAAGTGTTGGTCTACTGCTATCGGTGTGTGTATGCATGGGTGAGTAAGAGGCAAAATTCGAAAGTGGATGGATGAAAACATTATATAAATTCAGTAAACATACAAATGACTGTTCAGTTAAATTACATATCTGATATAACCAGGGGCGTAGTGCTATTTGTATAAGTACCGGACTGCACCTAAGAGGCTTGCACACACACCATCTTACTGTTAGCTATATTGTAAAAAAAAATTCACAGATTTCACAGATTTAGTGTGGACACTGGATACAACACTGCGTTTGCATCAGACGCTTGCATGCAGTTAGAACCAAATGATATTAACTTACTCAGAAGTCCAAATAAGGACCTAAGGCCCCTGTCGAATATTTTCAAAGATAAAGCAATGACCTTTTTCTGGTTGAGATGGTGCTTGTTGTTGAGGACATAGACGCCTTTATCAACTGCGACCAGTCCCACTGTGGCCCCTGGATCTCCAGTGATCTTCAGACCAAACATCTTGCGAGGCTCATAGGATGAACTAGATCTTTCTGGTTCCAGCTTCAACTAAAGGAGGAGGCATACTTGTATTTGTGAGAGATAAAACAGTTGCAGATAAAATAAATCCCATTGTGCATGTGTGTATTGTTTGCCCACTTAAACTCGGCTGCATCACTGTTGTGTATCTCACCGAGCCCATGCAGGAGTCCTTTGCATCCACCCAAACAGAGTCTGATACCACTTCATTGTCATTTGTATGGTAGTAGGCTATGATGCGAAATGATGGCAGCATGTTTTTGGTAACGGTTTCCATCACTGATATCAGTACTTGACCTTTTGCCTTGTAACGGCCATACTTCACCAGCTGACCTCTGCTCAGGATCTGGGGACACAGATTTTCACATCAGTGCATATCCTTCTAAAATGCTTACATACTGTGCTGCATAGGTTGCTGAAAGCAACATGAACACTCAAGCATTTGCACAAATGCAAGTGTACACGATTGCAAAACGTCTCACCAGGTAGGTGATGTCATTTTCTGTATTTTCCTGCTTGTTTAGGTTGAGGTTGATTTTCAGGTTTTCTCCTAATATCACTTCAGCTGAATCCACAGCTGCAATAACAACATTTGAATTATCAGCATGGGTAATAGACACTGAAAAAGTTGTACATGGTATTTTGAAGGCACTGCCACCACCATTCCTGAGTTATTTCAGTACCTATGTGGATGTAACTGTTGCTCCGCGTGCTATATGGGATGGCTGTCATGTTGGCTGATGCTTGCCTTTCATTTGAAATTTGAGGATCATTGGTTTTTGCCTGCAATGTAACACACAGGTTAGCTTTGCATGAAATAATGCACATGAGAAGTTACTATTCATAGTGTAATGCGGCCTTCGGTATAGACCGACTTGAATAATCCATTTCGGGTATGGACGAACAGAACTTCACGATGTGACACATTACCTCTTTCCTTACACTGCATCATTCTGCCAATCTTTACCATCACTACCATATTAAATAGTTCCTAATCCAAATGAAGGAACAGAACATAACAACAAATAAAGAGAAAAAAGGGATTGGATAAAGTCATATAAAGGCAGTTATCCCAATAACCTGGGAGGTCCAATTTTTAGAGAGCGCCTGCGCCCAAGCCAGCTTGTGCACTCTGGCCTGTTGACAATCCAGTAATTACCCGTTGCCTACATTTTCTAAATGTGCAAAAACACACAATGCAAATCAGCAAATACAATCAAAGCAATTCTCAACACTTACTGTGACTGTCATTGGCGTAGGATTTTTCTCTGTATTGATGGAAAGCCGCGCCATACCATTTTCTGCAGTGACACCCTGCACGTCACCTGGATCCACCAACACTTCTACACTTTGCGCTGGACTGCCATCAGGATTCACAACTTCAATCTGCCAGTAAACAGTTCAAAACATCCAACTATCCCATAAAAGACATTTCAAGACATTCTTTTATTTGCTTTTATGGAAATATAAGAAATTCTGTCTTTAAATGTCAGGGTAACACTGAACAGACTGGGAAATAGATAATGAATCATTAAGTAATGAGCAGTTCATTAATGTCTGTGAATTGACATTCTGTCCAATTTCTTGTAAAGGTTGTTATTAATTACCTATTAACCACCCAATGATACTAATACTCAAATACTAATTACTGAATCATTAGTTACTCTTTGTGTGCCTTTAGGTAAAGTGAGACATTGTACTGAGTTGGTACCCACTAGGCTCATTTAATACTGACAACTGAATCGTTAGTTACAAAGTTCTAATTTTCTGTTTGAAGGTATTCACATTATAATTGAGATCCATATACAATTAGGACTCAGGACAGTGACTTAAAATTTTAGCACTGAATATACAAAATATGTCATTCATAACACAACTATAGGTGTGTGGTAGGTGCCCACACAGCCCCTCTTTGCCACCTCCACTCAAACGCCTCCCTTCCTAAGCAAAATGGTGACAGAGCATTGAAACTGAAAACTTCTGTCAATGAAAAAAAACTGAATAAAACTGTCACTGTTAAATAATTTTCGCTGAAAAAAAGGACTATAGAATCAAATAGTTCTTTAGCACATGTGTGCTATTTTTTCACAATTCTTTTTTTAGCATATATATTTGTTTCAGTGCCAATAAAATGTTTGGGATAAAAGTGTTTGAATGCCAAAGTTTCAAAGTAGCATTGAAGAAATGTCTTTTATTGTAGGTTATTAAAAATAAATATATTGTTTTTTATTTGTCAGGATATAGTCCTTCATTGTGGTTACATGCAGGTGCATACTTACCGCAACTTCGAAGGACATTCCTGGTTTGAAATATTTGGACGTTCTCTTGAAGTGGATGGTGTACGGTGATTGGACAATCTTTATACCTCTCAACTCTGCCTCCACCATTTCACTGCCTGTGCAAAGATATATGTACATACACACCCAAACTAATTATTATTTTTGCTGCCCTTTGTGAGGCCTCACATTAGTCAACAACTCTATGGCACATTGTCTCTTTCTCACCGCTTTCTGTCAGCACGCCAACTGCTACAAATATGGAGCTCCCCAGCAGGTCGTGGATGTTCGGGAAGCTATGCATAATGTGCTCTTTCTTTAGCATGACCACTCCTTCACCTCTGTTGATCTAACATGACATCATTTAAAAATGCTTTACTTAATCTACTTAGTAGGCTGTAAATCAGGTGGAGGTTTGTGTTTGTCTTTGTTAACTAAAGAGAATGCGCGAGAGAAAAAAACACAAACAAGCAAATGTGCGAGTATGTACTCACTGACACTCTCTGAAGAGAGCTGGGAAGACTCTTTTTTTGACCTCCATGCAAAACCCCAAAAACCCCGTAGGCCGTCCCAACCACCTCTTCACCAAATAGATACCTGAAACCACAAGACGATTTTACAATAGGCTAAAAAAAGAAGTTAGAAAATGGGTGTGGTGAAAATGTAATAGCAAAAAAAAAAAAGAAAAGAAAAAGAAAACACATCGATGAAATGGAAGAAAGCCACCAAAACTTAAAATAAACCTCGACCTGATCTCTTAATCCAAGGAACAAAAACCTTCACGTACGTGGCTCTGATGTTGATGTCGAGCTTTTCATTGTCCACGTAGAAGAAGGGGCTTTCATGTGTCAGTTTAACCTCAAAGCTGGGCAGCACTGAAAGATTTAATGCATTTTATTGCGTGTTCAATCTGCGAAAAATCAGTACAAGTGACACAGATTGCGAGGTTCTCTGCTCTGACTCACCATATTCTTTGACCTCGAACTCTGCAGAAAAGCTCTGCTGTGGTTTGCTGTGAAACCTTGCCACTACCTTCCACAGTCCGATACTACACACACACACACACACACACACACACACACACACACACACACACACACACACACACACACACACACACACACACACACACACACACACGCTGTAGATATTACTTGTAGTTGGATTGTATTGTATTTGGCGTTATTATTAATATAATATATAATTATTATTATTGATACCTTCATACCTTAATGAACATTAAGTTTTCATTCACATGTTGTATGCTGTTAGCCTTAGTTTATAATGTACCTTTTTTGTACATTTTATGTATTGGATTAAAATTTTGTTGTAACATAGCAAAATAAATTCTCTACCAAACAGAGGTTCAAATGTACAACTTTCACAAAAAACTTACCTGACAATTTCAGTGAGTCTGTAATCCCCAGAGTGCATCCCTGATTTTAGAATGACTTGATCAAGCGGTAAAATGATGCCTTCAGGGGTCTGAAAAAAAGGTACAACTTTACAACAGTTAATGCTACCACTTTTCTTTTTTTGAGCAAATTCTCCAATAATTATCTTTTAACTACCATCTGTGAGTCTAATCAGCTTCTTGACTGACACACAACTAAATTCTTAAATTTCTTGCTCTTCTCGCTGAGGGAGAGACTGCATTCAGATGACCAACTGACGCAGTGAGTGACATGGATGAGTGGTGGGTCAGCTGTTACTAGAGATCGACATGAAACCTTTTCGATATGTGTGGGACGCTAACTTTCACTCACACAGCTAGGACTGAGTGGCGATTAGGAAAAGAGTTTTAACCTAGCTGTATTAACGTGAAATTAGATATGGTCTTGATGGTCATCTGTTATGATGCTGCGTTAAGCTGAGCCAGCTGGCCACAGTGCTCTGTCACTCTAAATCATACTCCTCAGAGAGCAGAGTGGAAATAAGTGTAACTTTTCATTGGCAGAAGTCAGATGGTTCATGAAGTGCTTTTAGTTTTGCACAAATGAAGCACTCCACTTGGGTGAAAAATGACACAATCTGGCAACACTGACTCAAGATATTTGAGGGGCGGGGTAGAAAAAAAAAAAAAAGGCATCAGCATTATACAGTGGGGCACCAGCACGCAGGAAGGGCACCTAAATGGGCACTTTATCATGTTTCATCTACCATGGGGGCATCCAAGAGGGCACTTCTGCTGCGCTTTTTGAACATGCTTCAAAATCAAGTAATTTTGAGGCATGGAGGAGACTTATACGTGAAATGTGTGTAAATAGGCCCTATTATTTAAATGTAAAATATGTGCGTTAGGATGAAACACAATACCACGATCTCAATGGCAATAGCAGTATCAGTCTCATTAGCCCTCTCCACAGGCTCCATGCCGGGCGTCACTGCAAACATCCTGTAATGAACTGAAAGAAAGACATGAACTTTCCTGTTAAGAGCGAAAGGAGGGGGTGTCTTATGGTGTCTCGTGTAACTGACCTTGCATTTTGACAGCACTCGGGAAATAGAAATACCTAAACTGATAAATTCCGTCCTCACCTGTGCTGCTGGGGGTGTA
Organism: Diplodus puntazzo; assembly: GCA_963678695.2. Taxonomy (NCBI): domain Eukaryota; kingdom Metazoa; phylum Chordata; class Actinopteri; order Spariformes; family Sparidae; genus Diplodus; species Diplodus puntazzo. Next base: position 24,902,059 of record OZ023156.1, read on the forward strand.
GAGGGTCTTGTCGGTCTGGATGTAGATGTACGCTGACTGGAAGGACACTATGACAAGTTGTTCCAGCTCTGCGTCTGGAAACCGAGCTTGCAGGTACACAAACTGCTTCATGCTAGGATCGTTACTGAAGTCACTGGCAGGGATCTGAAACCACATGCAGTGTTGAAAGCAGTGTGTAAAGAGCAGGATGGGTTACATCATGTGCTAAATGTAAGATCTTTGTTTCTTTGTTTGCAGTCATTATAAAAAAAACTTGATAAATTCATGCTTAAAGAAATACTAATATTACTTTTAATATAATATAATATTTGGCAATTAAACCAAGTAACAATAACATATTTCAGTATTTCTACATTACCCTAATTTGTCCAAAGCCCTGAAAATGTTTTGCACTGGTGAGATTCACAGGCATGGATGCCAGTCTCTTCGATTTGGTTGGATAGCTCATTGCAATGATATCAACTCTGATGTCGTTGTCATCAGTGCAGCCTTGACACTCCACAAAGATGTTTGCTGGTGTTCCTACCCTCAGCACACTGGGGGCAGACATCAGCTTCCTGTAGAGCAGCAAGGGAGAATCGTGAATACAGTCACTGCACTGTAATAACCTTGTGCTGTTTAGGATGCGCTGAATTACTGGCAGGCTGAGGAACACTGACGCAAATATTTACTGATTTAACAACAGTTGTTTGCTGCAGCATTGACCAAAGATGGATCAATAAAACATTTCATCATTATTCCCGTCTCTGTTTGATGTGTCTGACCTAATGCCACACAGTGCAAAGTCAAAGCAACATTCAGGACAATTTACGGTAACAGTTTATGTGGGTGGCCCGCCCACTGAGGGTTTAGAGAGTCTATAACATTTTAACAGCTTATTAGTTGAGATCCAGCAGTTCAACTGCTTCACTTTGTTAGTAGATGTTCATAATGTAAATAATAGCAGGGCTTGACAGAGTGGGACTCGTAGGCCAAAGTTGGCCCACTAAAAGGTTCAAATTGGCCCACCAGATGTTTTGACTTTATAAACCAAGCTGGACCATCGAGAACGTCGCTGCCCTGAGGGGGTGTACTTGGTCTGCAGCGGCACTTTGGTGCATGTTATGTTTCAAAGTAACATCTACAATTGTTGCCAGGACCCAAGGCTTCCCTGCAGAACATTGCATTATAACAGAACGATCAATGTTGTTTTGATGTTGTGGCTGACTGGTGCATATTCAGCGGGATTTCAAGGTTCACATTAACTTTTCACTTTATTGGGACAGTCCAAATAAAAATCTGCAGACATTAACTGGATATGTAAGTGAGAATCAGCCTCATGCTTCCACATAGTATGTCATTAGAACTCTGGCCTGAGTGATGATGTATGACAGACTCTGACAGGGCAATAGTCCACTGGTGGTTTGTATAGCAGGTAAATAATGTTGAGTTAAAAGCAACAAAATCTAGAATATTAGTTCATAAATAGTTCACATAATAACATGTTGTTTAATTGAAAAGATTAAACCTGTAACACCACTGTTACAACATGTCAGAAAATTGAATGACATGCATATGAAAAGAAGAAACACCTACTTTCGCCAGCGTAGGAACATGCAATGAAAGCTATCAAATGTTCAGCATAGATGAAATAAATCATGGATGAACACGGAAACACTTCATGTGAACATTTGTTTGTTTTGTTTAACATTTTGTTGTATATGATTAAATGTTGAGCATTAGTGAAAGACAACTGTTTTTTTAATTGCTAGTTGCAAATGTGTATATAATGTTTTTAGCGTTTGTATGGCACAGGTTAAGTGAGTAGTTCAAGTTCAACAAAGTTATTCATCAACCTCAGATCTAATATTTGGACTTACTGTAACAATACAGAAGTCTTTCGTCATGGTGCAGCTGACCCCCACCCTGCAGGCAGAACTTACACATTTACCTCTTTCTGTCTCTTTCTTGTCTTTCCCCTTTAACTTCCTCTGACTCCTTGAGGACACATTCGAGGAACAGTGTGAAAAGTTACTGCAGGTCTACTTACAATGGGGAACCATCAGCCAGAAAAGTAAGAGAGGAAAGGACCAGGAAGGCCAACAGCCAGAGCTGAGTCCTGTACATCCTCCTGCCTGATCCCATATCTGCTGTTAGTGTTGACTCCTGATCTGCAGCACTCTCCTTTTACACACTTAAAGTCCTCCTGCACTGGCACACAATGATTGGTTAGCCTTTTAAAGAGGCACTACGCAGAGAGGGAATTCAAAGTCAGAATTTGAATATTTACAATATTAATGAGGTAATTATTCAATATTTTCTCATAAGTGAATAAACAAGCTGTTCTCAGAGGAAAATAAGGTCACAGAACTCTTGAAGCTAGAAAGGTGGTGGGGTCCGCCAAATATAAATATGTAAGTAGAAGAGTCTGAAATTGTGTTGCCCTTAAAGATCAGTTTGTTTATTCAGTTTATTCAGTCATGAAAAGCAAAAAAAAAGTTTGGTTTATTTAGTTTGTTAAGACAGAGAAAAAAAATGTCTTCCTTCAAGCTACATAGTGCACCTTTAATCTCCAAAGCATGGCTGGAGCCTGCCCATTTTCCTCCTTGACACTGTTACAATGAATTATTTTAAAGAATTCTGTCAGTATACTGTATAGCACCATATATCCCTGTTAGCTGCTATTGTTTTGGTCCCTCCAACACCTAAAACATGGCTGACAGACATGTAGCAGTTCCTGACACATGACAAAATCAGATTTCCAGGGCTTGGGTGAATATGTTACTCTATAAAGCACTGGGATTCAATGACACCCCATCCAAGATTCAGTTTTATTTACATAACCTAAAATCACAATATCCCAAATTTGCCTCAATGGACTTTACAACCTGTAGCATACAAAAGCCTTTGCTCTATCCTTAGAGCCTCGATTAAGATAAAGAAATCCCCCACTGCCTCAAAGTTAAAAAACATAATGTCTGTCTGAGCCCATTCACTGTAAGCTTGACATTCAGTTGTTACATTTTGTTTATTTCCTATACTCGAAACAGCTGTTTGGTTCCCATGTAGGAAAGAGTGGACCAGAAAATACCAATAACCTGAAGTCCAATAACACAGAATAACTCCACTCAAAAATGTTTTGTCTTTTTTTTACTTTTCTGAGTCAAGTCATTGTGTCATGAGTCAAGATCCTATAATTTGTATCTTGAAAGTATTGACTTCATCTGAACCTCCAGGTTCAGGCTCATGCACCTCTTGAAAGTCAAAATGAGAATAAGTATTATTGTGTGTAGAATTATATTGAGAAATAAGTGACAAAATAGTGTGAAGGCAAGTGCTACAAGACCATGCTTATTCAAAGTTTTAAATTACTTTATGAATTTCATGTTTTATGACTTTTGGGATCAGGTTTTGATTCATTGACTTATCCTACTTTTTCAATAACTGTAGCTTAACATTGATTATTTGTCAGTTATGAGTGGCTTTTGTAATATGGGAGGTCTCAGGTTCTGAGGTGATCTGGTATGGCTGGTTAACACAGCTCTTAATGCCGACAAGCTTCCATGAATCACTGGTGAAGAGACACCATTAGTCGTGAAAAAAAGAATGAGTGTAAAAGTGTAATATCAATATAAGGAATATCACAAATACTCAGCCAGCTGAAGCAATGTCTCACGGTCTGTGTTGGATTTTTTTTCTGCTCTTATTATGGATAAAAGCATTAAGTAACATATCACCATCTAAAACTGACAACGCTTCATCTCCGGACATGCTGAAACAGCTCCTCAAAAACCACCTGTTCACTACAGCCTATAACCTCTCTAACTCTGTTACATGCTCCCCCTCTGCTAGCCAGGAAGTGTCACTGTGGCTGATGATTGGCTTCCTACCTTTTCCAGGTGACAGCGGTCTGGCTGATCGGCAATATCCAACAAGTGGGGGTAGGGCACTAGCCTCGTACTCACTCACTCCTTCTCCATTCCACCCAACACTGACCAGACATGGAGTCAGTCAGCTGGGGGCTGGCGGTGGTATTATGTTTTATGTTTATCTGATGGGTGTGGTAGTCCAGTTTTCGTGGCTTTGTTTCAGTTAGGTTTAGTTGTTTATTTGCGTTAGGGTAGAGGGTTAACTCCCAGCTCTGACGGCCCTGGTGGGTTGGTCTGGATGGCTTCCCTTCTTTAGTATATTTTGTCCGGCTCATCAGTTTGATTGTTTAGGGTTAATTCCCTTTGTTTGGTTTGCTGTTCAAGTAATAAAAATGACCTTCCTTTAAACCGAGACTTGTTGTTTTGTCTTGTGTTAGACCTCACTTGGAGGAGGTCGCAACACTTCCCTGGCAGACACCCATCTTTGGGGATCATCATTCAGACATTTGGCCTTAACAGTACGTTATGTCAGTGGGCCCCAACCCAGGGTCCGGGCCCCCCCTAGGGGGGCGCCAGAGATCACAGGGGGTGCGCACTACTTTGTCTGCTCTGAGGTTGTGAGGTTAAAGTTATATTTGTGCAACCTCTTAGGTCGATTGACGCGCCTGCACGTCAAAACCACTTGACCAATTCAAGATGATGTAGCAGCAAGACGGAGCCTCAGTGAAACTACTATGTACAAACTATGTACCAGTTTTTAAATTGTGTTGATAGGCCAAGTAAAACCGGACTTATGATAAATAATGTACGGCATGCTTTTTTCGCTAACATTGCTGTCACGTTTGCTGCGCGTTTGGTGCAGGAAGAAGCGGTAAAAACTGGCTTTTCCCACGAAAGTGTGCGCAAGCAGGAAATGTTTGCGAGCGAAAAAACACGTTCTTATTGGTGGAAAAAGGCACCACACCAGCCAATCACAAAATGACATGCTAAACCATGTGATTTGGTTGCTGAGGAACAGGGGGAAGTTGTGGGAGGGACTGACAGTGATGGTGAGAGAGATAGCAAATTTTGAGAGTTGAGTGATTTGTGACATATAGCGTGTTTGGAGTGTATAATAAGTGTGTTATGTAGTGTTCGGTGTAGTATGTTTAGTGTGTAGAGGATTGTTTTTTTTGTTTAATGAGTCAAAACAATGAGGAGACTGCTGAATGTGGAGCAGGCAGGGAGGAGCTGAGGGAGGCCTGAGCCTGAGCCATTGTCTGCATTTAAATGTTAATAGTTATATATAACTTTGTAAATTTCAAACACTTATTCACAAGTTTAACAAACAACAATTTATACTTGCATGATAAGTAATAAAAATGGTTTGTTAAACATATTTGTGGTTTTCACAGTAAAAAATCTAACATTTTCCTACTTGGATTGTATGTTTTTTGTGATCTTGGGTCCACTGTGTTAATACAGTGTGTCAAAATGAAAAGATAACTGTACAGTCACACATGTGAGGTTGTGCTGAAAATAATGACACCAAACAAGGCAAGATAAATAGTTTTTAAGGTGAAATATGATGGTAAAATCAAAAATAGTCAAAAATGGCCAATTACACCCTGGACTCCATAAAATCCCAATAACACACCTAATCAAAACTCTCTTTAATCCAAATTGAAACATATTTTGTGGTCCACATTTAAATTCATTAAGCTATTTATCACCAACACTCCAATGAGGTAGGCCTATTCTGTTCTCTTATAGCCTATTCTGGTCATTTGGTCGTGTGTGTGTGTGTGTGTGTGTGTGTGTGTG